>SOMO01000062.1:2675442-2708152 GCA_028128575.1 Paedocypris carbunculus
AACGTAATATATTTCTATGTCAAGGGGAGCCTCTCAGCAAAGCATGTGCCTGTGGTAGGATACGCATTCTAATATGATGGTCATCAATTCGCAGTGCGAGAAATAGTGGAACATGCACTGATTAAGTAATATGTGTTTTTAAGTGGATTGACAATCTTGACTGAACTCACAGCTGCAAAATGCAAAATAAGAAAGTCTCCATTAGCTTTTTAAAGTTCTCTGCTGACCTGTGGAATACACACTATAATCTAATCTGTCCGTGTGGTTTTGTAAATGCAATTAGGACGATCGCTGCTTGAGGTCTGCAGTCTTGAATCTGGAGGTCGGGCGCTCAACTGCTTAAGTCGCTGCATGCCGTGTTGCCACAGACAGCAAAACAGCAAACAAACGAAGTAGTAATTATGACTGACATGACCTTTCATTTACAGATTAATGCAAGCTATTAAAAGAGATACTTTGAAAGCACACAAAATGCACAAGCATGCGACTGGCACGAGGGAAGCAGACACTCTGTTCTCAGTTGACATCATGCCATGACTTTGCAACCAGATTGTCATTGAATAAAAGATCAGAATTAGCCAGCATCAGCTATAGAAGTCTTACAGTATAGTATAGGACAGGGCACAACTATAAATGTGATCATGTAACATCATGACCATAAACTCCTGTAATATTCTCAGAGAATGAGTTTACATTGTTTATTGTTACGTTGTGAATGTGGCACTGTGGTGAAAAGGTTATAAGACGGCACTTGAACTCTGTGAGTTCAAGGAAACGCCATTGTTGTGTAAACCAGTCTTGTTTAAAGGGGCTGTCCCTGTAATAAGTCTACGGTAAGTCATTTCGGATAAACGGATGTCTGCTAAAACAAGTACTTATTGTCTCAAAGGCATTCATTAAAAGAAGGGAAAGAAAATCAGATGTAGCCCAGAGTAAGTTGCATGTATTTCAACTACAAATGTTACAACTACTGCAATGTTTTCTGGACTATTGTGTCAAAACAAAGAACATTTTTGAACAATTTATTTTGTGAACTGATTAACCAAAGAATGACTTATTTTCTGGTTTCTACAAGTCACAAGTCATGATCACTAGGAAATACTTTTTGTTNGTGTTTTTTTTGTATCCCAAGACATTTTTGTGAAAATAAATAAATAAAAATAAATAAAATTCGAAAAATAAAAATCTAAATAACACAATCATAATCCTGATTGTGAGTTGTTTTTCAGAAACGAACAACAAATGAGATACTAGTCAGAACTCGTACTAACGCCAATTTTGCTCCGGCAAAAACCTGCACATAAAATCGCAGCCAGGCCTCCCGCGCGGGATCAAAGCCCGGGTCGATTCCTCTGTGGATCCCGCCCCAGCGTTTAGCCTAAATAAACCAAAAGGAGGGGCTTGCCCGTGACAGAGAAGCGCCGAGTACGAGTAGTGTGATGAGCGCTGCAAAGTCGCGTAGTGTGTGTCGGGTTTCATTCTGAAAGAAAGTCAGACGCGAGTCAAATGGCCCGACTGAGAGACGCGGAGCGCACGCCACCACTCTCCCCGTGCACTTGAATGAGCAGCATGCCTCTGCCGAGGTCGTTCTAAAGACTCGGAAAACATTTTAATTCTCACCAGAGGACAGCCTTCAACCGTCCGGTCTAATAAAGCGTTGGATTAAAACCCGAATCACCCGAATAAACGTCCTCTCTCAGACATGGAGGACGCCAAGTTCCCTGCGCGAGCACAGGCGCTTCGAACGAGGAGTCGCGAGCAGCATCCGTGCCAGGAGAGCGCATGGAGGAACCTGAAGGACTTGTGCACCGTCTGCGTGTTTATGGTCTCGTTTGGAGTTTGTGTCTTGCTCTACCTGAGGACGTCGGATCTGGAGTCCCGGGTGCTCAACTTGGAGAAGGACAGGCATCATGGTGTCTCCGGCTGGACCTCTCTGGAGCAGGTGGAGCCGCCGCTGTGGAATCGACTAGATCAGATACTAGAAGAGGTTAGCGGTTCTTCTTAATTCATCTCTGAGTATGTTTTTTTAACGTAAAAGCAAAAAAAAACTAAACAATAAAAGATTAAAAAAATAAAAAGTTATGTCGCACTTTTACCGTCTTTCAAACGCTATGTCTATTTTCCCCTGAAAGAAACTTTTCACTTTTAAGTGAGTGGATTTCAGTTAGTTTATAGTGTTTCTTTTCTTTGCAAACTTTTCAGACTAGTACATGTAATTTATTTGCATTAGTTTACTTAATTATAGTTTATTTGAGAAGGTGGCTGTGAGTTTAATTCCCAGGTCGATTGAACGCTTGAATGATGGCATCTGATGCATAAACACAACAAAGCAAAATCTAAATTAAAAAGCTTGTCCTGCTAATTTTAAAATGCTTCCTTATATTTACCCTGGCTGCAATATTAAATTAAGCTTAAAGCAAAATAGTCATGTTAATGTTTTGAAGCTGCTCATTACCAAGTAGATCTCAAAGCGGAAATCAGAAGATTTTGACACATGCTCAATGTGTTTTGGAGCTGTCAATAAGCCTAGTTGACCTGCTGGACTCAATCTGCTTCACATCAACAATCATGCAGTTTGGTCACACATCCACTTTAGTTTCGGACTGAAGCCCAAGTGTGGAGGTGAGGAGAAGTGAGAGGTGTGTGTAAACATGCTGCCCATGGCTTGGTTCCTTCACACTGGCCTCTGGTGGTCCATCACCTCGCTGCATACGAGCTTAACGCATCTGTACCTGCGTTTTGTGAAGTGAAGATTTCAGCTGACCACACTAGTACTTGATACATTTTCAGGGAAATAACACACTTTTTAATGAGGAAAAAATGGTGCAATTGAATGATTGTCATGTGCTGTTTCACAAACTTTTGTTGTTCTGAATATTTAGTTATTTCATTCTTAGTCTCAATCTGTTATATCTGAAATAATAACAAAAGTCTAAAAAAGTATAAAAAATTCTTGTTAAAAAGTCTGTACAAATGTATAAAAACATTCAATAATATCTGTGCACGAAAAAAAAAAATCAAATGACATTAAATGTTTGTAATGGACAGTTTTGGGAATACTAGCTCAAATACGTTACACACGGTTACACAATTTTACTATAATGAAATATTCCCATAAGGGCTGTAACAAAGATCCGGCCCAGGGAAAGTGTCTGAACTATAGAGGGAGAATAAAAGAGAAGGATGAATGAAAGAGATGGATGGAGAGATAAAGTTAGGCCTCCGGGCCAATAGTCTGGAGGACTTAGATGTAATCAGGCATTGGAATCGTAAAACGTTTTGTCATCCTTTCAAAATAGATTGTTAAAAGCAGATCAAATCCGGGGTTTCAGCTTTCCATTAAAGCTGGAGGCAGAGAATCTTGCTCTTGCACATCGCTGAGACATCGCTTTCGACCTTCAGCTGTTTCGTGTCGCAAAGCACAGTAGAGCGTAGAAAACTTCAAGAAAACAAGAATATCTCGTCTTTTACTTGAACACTAGGCGTGTATGAATTTACAGTTATACATGCATCATTTTCTTTGATACAAATTGATTCTTATTGCATCATAGTTTTACGCCAATGTAAAATGTAAGGTTTTCCCTAATATTCAAACCCAGAAACTGCTGTTGCAAACGTTACACCACTAGTGTGTGCATTCCAAAGGATACAACAGCCATGTCTTAAAAGTAAAAAGTTCATACTTGTTTTAGTAAATTACCCTAAAATCATTTTGCTTTTTAAAATCAGTCATTATTGTAAAATTTTATCGTTTTATTATTAATTTTATAAGTAACCTCTAGTAATTACGTTTACGTTAAGTCAAAAAGCATGTTTCAGAATTAAAGCCTTCACTTTCTCAAAGCTTCCAGTTCTATGCTATAAAACAAAAAGAGAAGTCGTTTTTTTTTTTCTTTCAATCTCGTTCTCGAACCCCGATTGAACTACTCATCAGTTTTTATTGTTTTCCTGAAAAGCTTTTCTGCTGGTTTTCAGGACACTTGTCTTAATGTGAGGTAGGTTTTATAAGTCTTTTCCCATGGATTGTGTGTCAAAGCGTGAACAATATTCTCAGGGTTTGAGTAAAACCTAAAAAAGAAAAGATTTGGCAAGAACCTTTGCATCTGTATGTTGCTTTTACAAAACAAAGAGCTTACGCTGCAGATAATCTCATAATGCATTTTCCATCACTTTTAGTACAAGCACTATCCACTGGTTGAAACACCTTTCACAGTTTATTTTTTTTTTTTTTACAATATTTCATCCGTCCTTGCTTAAATCTCCTTGTTTTTGATCTACAATACAAGCAAAGATCCGCAGTGTGGAAAAACCGTCACAACCGCGTGTCGTGTCTGAAGTAAAGACTTCTCCAGCTGCTCAGATTCTGCCCGTTTCAACCATTTGATGCCTTGGAACGAACTGTGGTTCATTTATTCTGGGCAGGAAAATGTCTAATAGATGGCCGAGAATAATTCAAATAAACTGTTTCAATACTCAAAGTCAAGGACGCGAACTAGTACCACAACGCAATTTGTTCCACAAAACAGCCTTTCCATGATTGTTTTCCCAGGGATTGAAACATCATGAAACGAGTGTGTTTTTAAAAGATTGATGCCAAGGGCCTAATGCTTAGAGAGGTAGACTTTGGAAAGTCGCAGGATGAAAACTGGAGCAGCAGTTTCCACAACTGAGGTTTTGTGAATAAGACCTCAAACCTGAGCTTCTCCCCAGGTTGATGAAGTGCCGCCTGTCCACTGGCCTGTGTGTGTGTGTGTGTGTGTGTGTGTATCAATATGGGCTCAACAATCCGCAAGTGATCGTCACTATATAGGTAATTACTTTAGGTAAACAGTATTTAAATATTTGGTTTGCTCTTTATTTATTTATATAAACAAATTTATTAATTTATTTTAAATCAGAAGTTCTTTTATTTTCTTGTCTTCTATAGTTAAATTATGAGCTTTTTTTTTTTTTAAAAAAAGAATTCCTGACTGGCTTGACAAACTCATGTGATGAGAAACGTTGAGCTGATTTGGTCCTTTACGGCTGGACCTCAGCTGTCCGACCTCGGCACGGTAATATAGCACCGGCTCCAGCTGAACCACACAGACAATAGAAGCGCTGACCCCGTGAAGGTCGACAATCCAAATATATAACTACCTGTTGGGTAATGCTAGTTGTAAAAAGTATTTTCGGTCATGTTTGTGTTACACCTCACAACTGAACAGTGTAGGTTTATTAAACTGTTAAGTACACAATTAAACTGTACAGTGAATATTCAACAGTAACTGTTTCTATATCAATTCAGACCACCCAAAACTATTTTTTTCAGTATTTTATTTTTTAAAAAGTGTGTTTTAAAATTAAATAATAAACTTTTTGAGTTGTTTGATGTGCTCATTTGGAGTTTTATTATCATTGTTACCAAAAGAAACAAATCAAAATTTGTTCAATCAAAATGACTAGATGTAGCAAATCATTGTAAGGAAATCATTGTAAGTATATCATTTCAATGTTACGATTTCTTTTAAATATGCTTAGTTTATTTCAAAGGTGGGCATTTGGGAAAACAAAATGTATTATAGACGGTCAAAAAAAGGACGAATGGAATTTCTTTATAAAAAGCAAATTAAATCATTTAATTTTGTGTGATTTTTGTGTGAATTTGGTTTGGTAATATCTGCCCACATTCTTGACGGCTTTATCCCAAGATACATTTAGCACCTCAATTTTTTCATACATCTCATTACATACATTTTCGATGTTCCATTACTTCCATATTATGTCATTATGTTCTGTAAGTTATCAAGTAACTTCTAAATGAAACAAATACACTTTTAGTCCATCAATGGAAAACATCATGTGACCTTGTGGCCAGACAATGTCGGGTCTGCTGTAATGCGAGAGTATTTTGATATTAACTTAATATTAATATCCGCTAGTTGATATGAAATAAAAAAAAAAATACAATTGTAGATAGTGTTCGCACTAATTTTTTGTTTGTTTTTCTAGAAACTAGCTGCTCGCCTACCAAAGATTCGCCAGGCTCGGGACATTCCCCACCCCTGCCTCTGCCCTCCAGGTACGTACATGACCGTTATAAATCCGAAAGCCCGTGCCTGAACTGCTGATATAGGGATCCTGATCTGATTTTTCAACATAATGTGTAAAAAAAAAAAAAAAAGCTATCTTATTCGTTTGACATCACTATCACATTCTCCTTCCATACATGATGCTTGTGACTTTGGAAAGGAGCCTGCGCAAAGTTTTAAAGTGTACTCTATACGTATCTCGATAATTTTTTATTTATTGTGTCTCTGATCAAATTATGTTTGCATGAAAAAAAAATACATTTTCCCTATGAGTTGATCTCTAGATGGTTCTTTTCCGATGAGGCACAATCAGGCCCATCTGGCCCAAAGATTCTGAGATTGGTTCCAATCTCCCATGAACCTGAAAAGGAACAAGTAGTTTGGATAATACGAACTATACATTTTTAACTTACTTAAGCAAGTAAAAATTGTAACATAGAAATGCACTATAATGCTAATAAATGCAGTTAAATGTGTTAATCAAGCTACTATTCTGAAATTAGCAAGTGCGTATTGACCTAAAGCAATGAAGATGTATTTTATGTAATGCAAAAGGAACACGGTGCACCTAGGCTTGATTTAAAATGATTTGAAATAATCAATTTGTTCCCATTTTCCTATTGTGGGAATATTCGCAATACTATCGTTGAGGTTCGATTTATTATCTTTTCTTGCCAGTCATCAGGTTCATCAAGCGCGTAAGAGGTTATGATGCAAGTGCAGTGTCGCATCATCTGGCCATTCCTGTGTGTGAAATGACACAACTGGGCCAGATGGCACTGACCACTCCATGATAATAACGTTCGTCATTGTGGTGCTGATTAGTGAAACTAGTGTAAGATGTTCCTGTCTTGGTTTATTCTGCTCGCCACTTGAGTTACGTCTGGCTTGTTTATTCATTTCATGCTTCTCTTTCTGTTTGAGCCTTTTGAGGTTATGTCAGATTATAATATCGTTTTTTCCCTGTTGTGTTGGGTGGCGTGGTGTTTTTGCCGTGTGCATGCGAATATGGCGACATACATGTTGCTTTACACGCCGCAGCTGCCGCCGTCAGTCGCTCCAGCACGCAGTGTTCAGATGGCTTCCATTCCATTGTTTATTTTGAGGGCTGGTGGCGGCCGATAGCTGTGTCCCTTCATCTGGCCTGTAGACTGTTAAAAACAATGAACATTTTGATAATGTGGATGGTTTTTACAATTATTTGAATATGTGATATATTTTTTTTTTCTAATTCCAATATTCTTTTTGCTGGGGTTTATTATTTTTTTAGCAGATCTTCACATTTCTACTATAAATGGCTAAATTACTTGCGTTTTGCATTGTTATTAACATTTAATTTTAAATATTAGTAGTCAAACAAATTAGTCTAAAATGTAGAAACAATTTTCTATATGAACCATCAATAATACTGACATGGTATCATTCTAAAAATAAAACTACTAAATTATGTGAAAAGGATTTAAAAGTCGACACATTATTGGCAAATGGACCTTTTCTGGCAAATATTTACACGTCAGATGTGTTTCATTGCTTTAAACTCCTGGAATATGGGACCTTGGAAGGATTTGACACATCCCAATAAGGAAGGAGTATTTTTGGTGCGTACGTATTTTTTTGAGAAGGTGAAGTTCATGTAGCCCCAAATGCATTTTAAAATCTTTTGTGGTTCTTTCTCTTATTCTCCCAGAGAGAGTTCCTTCACTCTGCAATATCTCTATATATCTGTCTGTTTGTCATTCTTTCTAAAAAAAAATATTTGTCTTTCTCTCCATTCGAAGGTGAGGTGATGGCAATATACGTTTTTTAATCTCTGTCTGTTTTTTTTATCTGCCTGCTTATCTTTTTATCTTCTCTATCTATTTGTGTCTCTGTATATTTGTTTGTTTGTTTGCTTGCCATTTTCTCTGTTTGTCTGTCTGTTTTTCTATTGATCTGTCTGTATTTGTCTGCCGATTTGTCTGTTTGATTGTGCCTGTCTGCTGTTTATCTCCGTCTTTATCTGTCAGCCTATTTTTCTTTTCTTTCTTTCTTTCTTTCTTTCTTTCTTTCTTTCTTTCTTTCTTTCTTTCTTTCTTTCTTTCTTTCTTTCTTTCATTCATTCTTTCTTTCTTTCTTTCATTTATAAACATTCAATATTCACAGTATTCCTATTTACCAAAAAAAAAAAAAAAATCAACTCCTGTTGAATGGCTATGATTTTAAATATTGCAAAACGTCACGGTAAATATGTATTTATTTCGCATGAAACTATTGAAAACAAGCTCTGTTCCCCTTCAGTTTCCCTGGTGCATGGCTCTTCCAGTCCAGTGTTATTTAACCTTGCTGACCCCTGAACAGATGTGTGCATGTATATAAACATCAGCGTTAAATAAATGTTGGATGTGTCACAGATCAGTTCACAGTTACTGAGGCCGTCAAGCGAACAACGATCCAGTCTGTTTACAGAACCACATGATTCATGGCCGTCAGAAATGGATTTGAAACCTGTTCATCTGCCCCTCACTTTGGTATCAAGCGGTTGCAGCGGTGGGCAAAAGCACGGCGGACGCGTGTGGAACATGCCGGTGCGCTGACTGACGGGACTCAAACATGCCCAACTCAAACTTTCTTGAGACCACACATTGTTTTCAGAGTGGCTGAATTGTACTTTATTCACATTCTTTCTCACATTTTGGGATTGAGTTAGGACTGTCGCCTTACAGCAAGAAGATCCCGATCCTGTTTTTGTGTGGGACACATTGGCTTTTCTGTTAGGACAGTATGGTTTTTCATGCGCTGTATCAGTTTTGGAGAAATAATCTTTTTTTGGCAAATTAGAGTCTAGGATGTGGAGTTGCGGGAATGGGTTCCAGCTCTCTGTGACCCTAAAAGGGAGTAAAAAAATTATTTTTATTTTGTAATGGATGGGTGTAGATGATTTCCTACTTATTTCTTGCTACACTTCGGCGTCAGTTTTCTAGAGATATAAAGGCACCAGACACTAAAAATATAAAGGCACTAAGGATATATAGGCACCAGGCTTTATGGAAGCTGAGGATGGTTCGTGACCACTCTTCTCTGGAGGTCAGTGGTCAGTCTGAAGTGGGATATAATTGCACACACATCTGAGGGAAGTAATCGCGAGAAGGGACAGAACTTCTGTTCAGGAAGTGACATTTGACAGTTCAACTAGACACAGTCTGCCGACGAGCCAAATGTAGTGTGTGTAACAAGATCCTAAGAACTCGGCATACGCCTCATATTTAACATTGCAAAATGCACATCCAGTCATCTTATTTGGTTTTGCATTCGGTTGCACTTGCATTGCACTGGAATTTAGAAATCATGCATATTAAGTAGCTTTGGATATTCACTCTTGTGCATCTTGTGTATACACTCTTTATGAAATAAAATAAATAACCTAAAATTTCTGATATGTTACTGAAACGGAAGTAATTTTAGCTACAGTAATACCAAAAAGCAACTTGGGACTTGCAGTGACCTAAAATATCCGCGGTAAAAATGATGTTATACTGGTTGTAATCGTGGGACCTCCTTGACATTTGCATTATGCTTCATTGTACAAAAAAATATCTACAGTAATACGAAATCTACAGTAAAAACCATTCCAACATAAACAGTATGTTACAGTATTATATTCAAAATCATGGTTCATACTTGAATTCAAAATGGATTCTGATTAGTTTGATTTGAATGTTAGCGTGATGCACTTTGACATTCAGCGCATCTTCCATTTATCATTCATCTTGGAATAAAGTAAAACTAAGATCCTAAATATGGCCTTTCCAAGTCCCTCTGAGCAAATCTGCACTGAATAAAGAAAGAAACCAAGCGAGGCAATGGAATTACAGTCAATAATTATGTTCACTACTTTTTTGTCTGTTAATGATTTTTTTTAAATAGTCTATTATTCCATGGACTATTTTGTTTTGGACCTTTTTGTAATCAATTGTTTAGTTTCACTGCGTATTGTGCAAATGTATTTCTGTCTGAGATTCGATTGGTCCCCTGGAGGTTGTGGGAGATGTTTTAAACCATCTTGGTGCAGTGAGCTCATGTTGCATGCTGCATGGCGCCGGTACATCGATGTTGTTGCGATAGACATGGGACACACTCGCGCTCAGACTAACCCAGAGCTCCCGGAGGCTTTCGCGCATGTAGCACATGGCATTCTGGGCACTTGAAGAACGTGTGGTGCACTGGCCGATGACAGAGAGGTTCAGAGCCTCCGGACCGGATCAAAGACCAGAGAACGTATGTGAGAATACACCGAAAAATGAGCTCAGGCCCACGTGAATGGTGTGATTCGAATGCTCAAATTAGCTTGGCACATTAAAGCCAGTTAATGCCTTTTCTTGAAAAGAGCAGAAAAAGATGGAATGAAAAGCGCTTGTGGTAAAAACGGCTTTGTCGTTTCAGTACGTAACTCGCCACAGGGTCAGGTGAATGGGTCAGGACGCTGGTTATTTAAAGCGTGTTCACCTTGACATGCCAGCCGACAGGAAGAGCTGCTTTTGGATCTGGTTTCCTCGCCGCAGCTGCCAGTGAGCAGATTCACTCCAGTAAGGTGGAGGTTTGGAATTGAACAATTTGGTCAATGTTAAGAACAGTGGGGCCATTATGTCTTTTAGGAATATATGTGTATGTACAAGGGATGCAATAGAAGAAACCTAGTCGAAGCCGGAAACCGAATTTGATGGGATCACCGGAATGTGCCGATGAATGGGCCAGAATATATTGAAAACAGAATTTGATTTTGGTTGGTCGATTCTGGATTCTTCAAATATTTACTTTTGGAAGCCTTAAACTTCAAAGTCTTTTTTTCCTCTAAGATTATGTAAAGAAACATTGGCGCTGGACGAGTGTGTAATTCAACACTTCTGATGGTATTATTCAGGGAATGCTGCAGGAGTTAGTAGTTTGAGGAAATGCAGAGTCATTCCTCCAGCGTTTAACTTCACATTGAGTCGCTGAAGGTGTAATTAAGTGCAATCAAATCCCAATCGCAGATGGAATCTTCGTGAAAACAAAGAAATCCTCATTTTTCATGCAATATCATTTAGCGAAGATGAAGTGATATCATTATCCCAGTAGTTTAAATCGAAATTCTTTCTGAGAGCTAGCTTTATAACCATTGAGGGGGGGGGGGGGACCTACGTTTAGTCGGTGGGAATATAAACCAAATGTGTAAATAATACAGGAACTTGTTCTTTACACTTGTCTGTCAAACGACCAGATGCACGAAGAATTCACAGAGAAACTCCAATCTGGCAAATAAACAACAATATACAGTGTGATTGTAGTTTACAAGCAGTTTTGTCACTGCTAAATTGCTTCACGCAGCTTTTAAGTGAACGTAACATATTAAGACGAATCGTCTGCAGGAGGAAAAAACATCAATAAATAATAATTAGTAAATGAAGTGGGCATTAACGTCTCCGCTTACATGGTCATTTGCAATGCGACTGGTGCGGCCTGCACTGAGACACTCTCTTACAAATATTTTGACACAGATCTGGGAAGTTGGAATTTTTTTGGAGCTGAACCAGTAAACACAAACATCATCCCACCAGGTTTCAGATTCAGAGAAATCGCAAGTACTTTCACAGATGGTGCTGAAAATTAGGAGTAAACCGAACCAATATGGCCTCCCCGAGTGATATCAAATGCTAAGCAAACTGCTTGTGGTCACTTCTGCTTTTTGTAAAACAGGACGTTTTAGTCCCACACTAAAGTTGTTTCAGACTGGAAACCTGAAGAGCCGAATGTCTAAATCTTTCTGGCACCTGACTGATCAAGTGAGTTAAGAATCTGCTGAATTCCACTCATTGCACGGAATATTTGTCAAGCGGGTTTTAGGGGATTCATATAAACGTTCAAATGTACTTGTAAAAACATGTTGTTATATACGATTGCACCTGAATGTAAAGGATATTTGAGAGAAAAGGACACGGAGATCCATGGCAGATATAAAGAAAAGAAATTATTGCATCAGGCATGTCTCTATCACTCGCCAATCCCAAGATGCAAAGCTTTGCCTGAAATTACAGTTGTTTAACAGTTCACCGAATGATGGGCGTCAAAAGCTCTTTCGGTAACCATTATCAGCCACAATTTTCAGAGACACTATTGACACTATTGTTGGTAGTTTGGTTAAAAATACAATCAGAGACCTTGGTCAAGTTTGAGTGGATCTTAATCTCATCCATCACCTTCTCACCCTTAGCAGCCACCAGTTTCATTCAAGCTAATTTATTTATTAACTACAATTGTTCAGTCGATATGTGAATGTTGTCCAGCTTCAGAAGTCTTCTGAGCGAAGTAACAGTCATGTGACCCTTCAAGGATTATTGACACTCCACGATGATCATCTATGAAGTGGAGTTTGAGAACTTGTTGGCAAACTAGCCACCACTGTAGTTGTTTCAGGCGGTTACATTGTATCATTGATGGTGTTTTGGCTTTTCGTTGAGGCAGAGCGTATGCTGGCATCATCTGTGCGGTCGCATTTTCCTGTGGCATCGTGGTGCTTTCTCTGTGTGGCTGCTCAAACGGAGCGGGTTCACTTCTTATGTTAACAGCTCTGGGCCAATTTCCAAAAACAGCAGGTTTTATTGAATTTGAAAGAAGTGAAAAAAAGAGTCCCCTATTGGACTATTTTTGCTCCGCAGGCTATTGCTTTAACGGTAGTTGAAATTGTAGTAGCACGCATTCAAAGGTCGTGTGTCACCTTTAAGAGCCGACGACTAATTAAGTGCTTGAAAGTCTTTGCCGGAGAGGATGACGCTGGGCGTTCTGTAAAGGAAAGTTCCCGCACAGTGGGAATTCAACGTTTCTTACATCTGACTGCAGCCCTGAGAAAAACAGTGTTGTTTTACACAGAGGGGATCTGTAAAATGGAATGGTTATTGGCTTAAAGTCTGAACAGGGGGTTCTTTGTTTGTTTAATATTAATTGTAACTCTATCTACTAATAATTACACTGTAAACTATAAAATAAGCAACAAGATTTTAATTTTTTTTGTGTTAGTCAACCTTTGTTGTCGAGGGTTTTTAAAATTAACTTACATTTTGGTAGATCTGTTGGTTTGTAACTCTAAAATGAACTTAAAGTTTGGTAGTCTGCTGTCCTGAATTATTAATATACGTTTTTGTGTTTTTATTCAAAATACATTTACTGCTCCGACCAGACGTTCACTTTTTTTTTTCTTCTTTCTTCTACAACTTGCACTATTCTCGAGTTTGCTCAACTTTGACATTTTTTTTGTTAAACCAACAAATCTGAGAAAAATTATCTTTAGAGAAAATTATTTAGAAAAAAATCACTTTGAGGCATGGCAAAATGGACAATTTATTTCATTTATACGTCATGACTGAAAATCAAAATTCACAGTATGTTCATGCTGATGCAAATGTGATATTCTACTACTCCAGGCTGAAGGTAAAGTGGCACACAAGGAGGCTTGTGTGAAGACTACATTGGAAATGGAAACGTTCTGGTGCGTTTGAGAGTAGTGTAAAATAAGAGAACGGGATGCAGCTAAATTTCTATATTTAAACTCCATAGAAAATGCGTATGGAACTTCAATCTAAATCAAGTATTTGTAAACCCAGTGATTTCTTGAGTAGTTGTGTTAATACAGTAGTACAAGAAAATATCATTGATGGGAAAGGGAAAGCTTGGTTCCTAATCCTCTTGTTTTTCTAGTACTGCTTAAAGTAATGAAGAAATCAGCCTTGTTCTGACGAAGACCTTGGCATCAGGACTGCTTTTAAGCTAATAAGGACTTAAACAGATGGTTCTGTAGGAAAGCTTCACGTAGATGCTTCACCTCGTCCACAGCAGCCACTCATTTGCCAAATCATCCCTGGGGCTGCGCTTATGTCATTTCCTCCTACGTTCACTTGCCTTTTCATCCCAAACCAAACCTCAGTGACGTGCAGTGACAGTGTTTTATCAAGCTAATTGTAAACGTGCATTGGAGTAATACCTTTTTGGTACCAACATTTTAGTACATGTCTGTTTATTTTATTAAACTTTATTATATTATTTATGATTAAGTGCTTTAGAACGTCAGATATAAAATAATACAACCATACATCTATTATTAAGTAAAACAACATTGAAAGTATAGTTGAAATCATGATCTGTAAGTCACAAGTGTTTTTGTCAAATGAAGAAAAAATATGTTATGAGAAGTGTTTAGCCAGAAATGTTAGGTACTTTTTTGTGCCTGAAAAATCTGGCAGGTTCTTATATTCATGTAAACGCAGTACTTTGCATCACATTGCATTGAAATGTATAATCTATAGGTTTGATCTTTGACCTTTCACAAATGACTTACAATTTCAGAATCAATTCCAAGAACGGACATTGGATTGGAGTGTGTTTGCTCGGCTCGGTCGTACTTCTGCTCAGTGACTTGTGTTCCTTTTCAGCTTTCCCTTTGTCGCACTCACATCCTCCTGGCATTCAGCACAAAGACCACTTGAGAACTAATTAGACTCATTAAACTGATCGGCAGGATTTCCTTTCCTTTGTTTGTCCTGTCACCTTCTGTCCCGCTGCGGTTTTTACTGTATTTACCCACATCGGCTTCTCTCCACCTCTTTGCTTTCATGCCCTGCACTTCATCCATTCGATTTCCACTTCTTTTGTGAGGGCATAAAGCAGACTTTTAAAGACGGTCCTTCTGGCACAAGTCTTGAACAGTGGTTTGGTTTCAGCTCTTGGGATTTGCAGCTGAGCTGTGTTTTTCCTCATGAGATCTTTGATGTCTTTTTTTATCTGCATGGCCAGAGGACTTTATGAAGTAACGAGTAGCAGTACGCAATAAAAATAACTATAGATTTTATAAGTGTCATGTAACCCATTAGTTTTGACATTTCAGACCTTATTTTCAAAGTTCAAACACATTTATAGACTCAACTGCTTTCCCGCTTTATCTTTAACTGTGGCTGTAATGCATTTGTTATGTCTTGGAGATGTAAAGGCTACAATGTTAAATACCATTACGATTATTCAATATTTTTTGATTGACTGATCAGTTATTATTTCTGCAGTGGCTCATTGAGAGGTTTTTGAGCTTATGGTTGTTTAACTATCCAAAACTGAGAGATGTGTCTTGATGTCTGAGCCTGGCAATACGTCACAACTATTTTATTTAAATAAAAATAAAACATCTGTGTACATATGTCATTTCTCTATACTGTATGTTCCTGTTGGAGCATAATTACAGAGTATAAATATAGTTTGTCCAACACATCGAAGTGTGAGAGAAAAAAAAAACTGAAAAATTGATGGCGACGGATGGCCCTTGTGAAGATGTGTTTAAATATATAAGAAACTTAACATGTGACTAAGTAACAAGTCGAATTCCTTTTTGGCCGATAGCAAAGTGGACAGAGTTGTAATAACAATCATCATAATCAAAAAAATTATTATGCAGAAGTAAATTACTTTGTGGTTTGTGCATCATTTAACATATATACTTTTGGAATTATTAAATCCACATTGTGACACATTTTAAAACGACACTATATTTCCACAGAAATGTCTTTTCACGAGACATTGGACATTATTGACCTGACTTGAGTTACTTTGCAGGAGCTTTGGTTATACTCTAGTGAGGGAAAAGGAAATATTCTCTGTGTGAGGAGAAGAATGTGAGAAGAAAAAGCCTTAGTGAAAGTGTTTGGAGACCTGCAGATTCTTAACGGCTTCCTTCTTCCACCCAAAATGAGAGGAACATTTCTGTAGTCTGGAGCTGTGTGGGGGGCTAAAACACAGCCTCAAGTGTGATCGTTTCACGGACCCCTGCGTAATCCACAAATACTAGATGAATGTCAAGAGCAAAATCCCAGACAGGACAAAGTTCACAGGCCGCAGATCCCAGCGAGTCTCCTGTGCTGTCAGCGCGCTCCACACTTCCCAGAAATCTGCCTGTTTACTCCGTCTTTAAGGACTGTAGATCTTGCCAGCTGACTGAATTTTAAAGGCTTCTAAGGGAAATGTTATAAATTGCTATAGCACAATTATAGAGCACTGCCAAATTGACTAGAAATAGACATTGATCAAGCCGTTTATTTAGCTGTTGCATTTTTGCTAACCCTTAGCAAAAGTTTTTTTTTTTTTTGCTTAAAATGTATTGCTTTTTAAGTTCAAGCTTAGACCAGCTGTTATACTGTTTTTTTTTGTTTTTGTTTTTTTTGTTTTTTTTTTTGTTGGTGCAGAAACATTTTCTGTGAGCCTCATCAAAAAGCAACTAGCAGCCGGGCTTCATGTCCTACACTGCCACCTGTAGGTGTGGAGGAGACATCACGCTGAATTGAATATTTGTTTTTGAACAGAATTGAATTCTGTGTCATAAAACCGTTTTTTTCTCCTTCATTTTTTAGTTTCTGTCATGAGCTGGAAGATTTAAATCCATATGTCTGGTCTAGTTTCTCATTCTTGTGCTCGTTCTGTCTTGTTTGTGCCATTCGTGTCTCTCAATCCTCTTATTGTTGTTCCTTCCAATCCTCCCTCCATCCATCAATAACATAAATATTCTTGTGTATAATTTATATGAAGCAGACCATTATTATTTTGTCTTTCATTATGTATTATCATTTTGCAAGCATTTTCATCTTTTCATCTTTTGGCCTTTTCTGTATCTTGGGTCATAGGTCAAAGCCAAAAACTCCTGCCTAAATGTATATGTGACGAAGACTTTTCCAGCTGTGAAACAGGAGTGCGAGTGTCTTCTTAGTCCGTGTGTTGGGGGATCAAACAAGCTGAGGCGCGAGGAGCGGGGGTTCTAATCCTCCTCCTCCCCCCGGCCGAGAGCCAGTTGGTTTGCTCATCTTGCTGTGAAGCATCCGTTTGAAGTCCTCCAGATAAACAGGGTTATTTACAGTGCCGAGGGGCCGAGCCGAGGTGTATGTGGAAGCGTGGGACAGCAACTGAGTTTCGTTACCGAATGCTGTGTTGTCAGCGTAGATCTTTTTTCAGTTGGCTCACGTGTACACACGATCCATCAACGCTAACCTCAACATGCCCCGTTGACCACCAGATACTCTGTGTATGACATTTTGTTTTTCATTTATAGAATAATGAAAGACTTCGGTAATGGCGGCCCTTTAATCAGGATGCCCAGTAATTTCAAACCCAGCCCAAGTACTGTAGTACAACCTCAAACTAATAAAGTAAAAGAGCTCCACGTTCTTAAGTTCTGTACACTATTAGGGCTTGACAACATGATGTTATCAGATTTTTTTTTTTGTGGACATTTTCATTGACGAAGAGACTGATAGGAGCACTTAATAAATAAAAATGACACATACAACTTTTATTTTTTTTTAATATACATTTATTGTCACACTTCATGGACTAGGAAACATGGAAAGCCAAATGCAGAACGTGACTTTCTCAAACTGAAACCTTCCACAAGAAACAAAAACACAAAGCAAAATGAACATTTCAGAAAGCAACATAAATCAGTACAGCAACAACAAAAAATAAAAAAACAGTCCAAACATGTTGCACCTTGTAGTCAGGCACTATTTCTTAAATATTACAACGAGAACATGGACAGAAAAAGTTACTATATTGCGGTTTCTGACAATGACATTACCAACAATAAAACTCCTTTTAAATAATGTAATAATATTAAAATGTGGTAAAGCTAGATCTTTAAAGGTTATTATTCACAAGTATCACATAATAATGTGTTTAATATAGACATACGTAATTGTCAATACAATATAAACAAACTACAAAAGACTATAAAGACTATAAAACTTACATTCCCAAACTTTTGGGATATGACTATTGGTTCACTCAGTGTATTTTTATTCTTCGTTTTTAAATCAACGTTTACACCGTTATCTTTATGATTATTATTCCTGTATCACCCAACACAAACATTGTTCTTGTGTTAAAGTGCATTAGTAAAATTGTGCATATTTTTTGCAACCTGGACATATATTGTCAATACTCTCTGCACTATATTTACTTTACTATTCTATTTTTATCTACATAAGCCCAATTAGTTCCATAGGATAAGCAAGTGGGATTTAAGTCTGGCGTTTGTCACCAGGGATCTTGCCTGCGAGAGTGTCGTCATCCCACAAAAGTCCACCATTGTCATCTGGGATTATTGCAGTGAGTGACTGTGTGACGCTTCCGCCGCTTTCTTTTAATACGCCAAGTGGCATGATCGCCATGTTTACTTTTGATCGGTGGCAGATCTTAGCATGACAGGAACCCCAGATTTCATCACTGTCCAGAACCTGTCCAAACATAAAATGTAAAATCCAAAATAAATGTTAAATTCTAATTTAAACTTTTGAGTGCATACACTGTTGAAATCTGGCCAAGTTTTGAATCGACAGACCAACTTGCCGGCTCAATATTATCTCTTATTGATCGCTTGGCATTGGTTGTTGTGAACACCTGTTATTATCAGTTGCCGTTTTGCTCTGTGGTGTGTCTGCTTAGTGATCTCAGTTCTCTCCACTGGGCGAAGGTTCTCGTGTATCATGTCTGTGACCACAGCAACTCTAAACGAACACTCACGTCTTCTCACTGTGACACTTATCACTTCTCTTGTTAAACATGATATAAATCATCGATAGCCTCATTAAACCATCCCGTTGCTTGTCTGTTCTTGGAAGACAGAGGTTCGGCTCAGCACCTTTTGTTCTCCCGCACCTGACGCCATCATTTTTAGACCTGTCGGAAATGTTTGGCCGAGGTTCACGGGTCTCCATGACATCGGAATGGAATGGACACAGGAGACATGATAGATACACAAACACCTGCACTGTTACTTCCTCTGCTGACGTCATACACACAAAGAAACATTAGTAAAGTTCGCACGCCAGAGTCACTGGTTACTAGTGATGTTTGCACTCTTCTTTCTCACAGAACTTGGTTTTTATGTGGATGTTTGTGGTCATCACAATATTAAAAACAATAATAAAAACTTAATTTAAGATAATCAGACTTTATCAGACTCTAATTTCTGCCCCACCCCCTGTATCTGTCTTCGTATTTTTACCCCTTTTTATTTGATTGATATTTTTTATATAGTTGATTTGATTTTATCCTCTGTTTTTTTTTTTTTGNTGTTAGCTCAATAGAATTGGAGGTTGAAAGTATTCAAAAGGGTTGTTTAATTTGCTGACCATGTAGACCAAGCATTTGCTCTAAGTCTATGTCAACAAAATCTTTCAACAACTCGCAGTGAATTTTGAGGCTCTCGCTGCGTTGAAATATTGTTTCTGATGATCTATACATTGTGTCCATCAACATCAACACGTGGCCTGACATCATTCATCTGTACTTGTACTCGAGTGACTTCGTGAATCTGCTCTCCCTCTCGTGAGTGATCTTTCTGGAAGACTAAACATTGCCATCTTTGTTGGGGGTTGGTGATGTTGCCATCAGGGCTGACACCTCCGCTGCTCGCTCTGTGTGATTATTGATGTGTGTTAAAAAGGATTTCACCTCGTGTGGGGCCCGGATGATTGATCCTGGGGTCTCTGCTGTGCCACAGCGGTTGGTGGGCCCTGGGATGGATTCCCACCACTTCTCTGCATTGTGCATGTTGAGGTACTGCAGATAGATGACGTAGGGCGGCCGGTCAGCCGTCCTGGTATTTGGTTTAAAGCTTTTGCTTGGCTGGTAAGGGAAGCTGTGAGACAAGAGGTCATGTTGTGAACAGTGGTCTGCATTGTTTTCTGAGGCCGACAGCAGATGTTGGCTGAGACAATATGGCTCACATGCATTTTCACATTTGTGCAAGTACGGTGGACATCACACATGTCCAGTATATTGTCTCGCCACCTGCAGGAAACCCTGTGGCCCTCCGGAACCTTCCGCAGTTAGATGTTTTATTGGATTACTCGTTTCACACTTTCAATGCTTTGAAGTTACATTTTCCTGGACTTCATTTACTGGAGCTTAAAATTACAATCATGGCCCTGGATGTCAGAATGAAGTGAAACCTTTTGTTCCTCAGATGGGACTAGAAACTTCAGGATACTTCTTATAAACCTAGAAGCTTCTTTTGATAACAAATGGGCTTTTTCACACTGAAACCACATGTTCGCAGTTCACATAATTTGAGTGGTTGACAAAGGAATTGTGCCAGTTTAGATTAAAATAGATATACTAGATAAAGATAAAAATTAAAATGCTAGGAAAAGACGAGATGATAAGGTTTAAGCAAATCTTTAATTTGTTTCTGTTGTGTTTAATGAAACCAAATCCTTCTGTCCCTGTTTGGGAGAAACATTACACATTATTGTTTGAATTGTACTAATGCTTGGACTTTTAATGGACTAAATGAAACTCAATTTCATTTAGGAACATGAAATAATGTTTCATTAAATTTTTTTTATATATTTTACACAGTCGACTGCTTAACTGGCAGCCGCATTAAAGGGACACATCTCATAATGCAAAAGTATGCCTCAATTGGGCAAAATGGCCGTGTCCCTATGTGTCCTAATTAACAGGAACATATATAATATATAAACCGGTAGATATGAAGTTTAACAAAAAAACTTTAGAGTCGTGTTTTTTCCTGTAAAGACCCTCAGACTTCCTCTAATGGTGAAACGCCTGAGGGCCGCTGTAAAGAGGCCCCCCGAAATTTGGCCTGTTCATCTCAACTAAATTTGAAAGACTCCATATGCCTCAATCCGAGGGGCTTAAAACAAACAGTCCGATTGCCTGTTTATTTTTGTTGTGTTATAGTTTTCTGAGTGTGTGAAGGCACAATGCAAACAAAAAGGTCAAAGCTCCGTCTAAAAGTGAATTATCGAATGACATTCACCGTAAAACAGAAAGTTGCAATGTAATTTATAAAAAATGTAAGCTGTGCTGTAATACAGTGTTTACTCGACTTGAACTAAATTACTTTTGAAAGGTCAGTAAAGTTGTATAGGTGAGTTGAGGCTATTGATCAATGGTTCTGCTTTATTGAAAATGACCTTTAAGCTAAATGTGTCGGAGTTTGCTTGTACATTTTTGCTGGGAAAAAAAAGATTAAAAACTTGAAGATTTTTAGACATTAATAATCAAATGCAAGTTGAGTTTTGTTGTGGTGTCTGCTATTATATGTGGAGCAAAACTTTTAACTCAAACCGATCTGACCATCATACCCGGAGGGTTAACAAAGATGCTTCAACCATTGGAAGTGTCAATAAACAAGCCGTTTAAAGACCATCTGCGTCGGTTTTACGAATTTTTGAAATCGGCGATTATAAGCACCCTTCAAGTTTCGAAAATTTGAAAATAGGGGGTGCTTATTTTCGCGTAAATACGGTACTTTTCAACATACAACCGTACAGTACATAAAGGGCAACAACAACTGTTACCTCTACAATCTTTTCAAAGAGAAGTCGGATCGGTAAACTATTGTTTAGTTCAGGGGTCGGGAACCTTTTTGGCTGAGAGAGCCATAAACACGGCATATTGCTAAAAATTAGGTTCAAAAGAGCCATACCTGTTTAAAACTAAATACCAGTAAATCAATGTATTTTTGTAAAACCAATTTGAAATGCAAAACAACAAGTCGCTCAATTTGTTTTGATAACGGTGTTATTATATGTGAAATGTCTTCATGCTCGTTTTCAACTTTTAATTCTGACAAAACAAACGTGCGGTCAAGACCAGAAACACGGTGCACATCCAGAGGTGTTTCAACTCAGGACCCCCGCATCGCTCGCTGCCCCGCCCGTGCTGGAGTATTATTCTTCTGACGCACAATAAGGCCTTACCAAAAATAAAAAAAATATACTTCAAATAAACACATATATACAAATAAATTTCCAATAAATCAAACACAAATAAAGTAAAATGGCATTCATTTAAACTTGAACTTATTCTACAACTTTTAACTTATTTTACCCCCCGTTAAGCGATGAACAACGCGCGGCTTGGAAAACTGCAAAAGAAATACGTCTAGCAAACACACGCCAACACGCAAAGCTCGGTGTTTGTACAGGGACACGCAGCACCGCGCGTGCACACGACTCAAACGCAAAAAAAAGTTTTGATAGTGGAGATTGCAAGCGTAAAATTAACAACGAAACAAAAATGCTTAGAATTCTATTTGTTTTTTAATAATTTACGTTTGATATTTTTAAAATCTGATTCCATACAGAAGCTGCTGTCTGTATGGTACTTGCTTTCCATCTGTAACTTCTCTTCTTCTCTCTGCCCTCGCGCTCAGCTGAACAACTTGGGGCGCATTACCGCCAACTAGCGGTCTGGCGTGCACGCTGCATGAAGCCAGGAAAAGTCAAGATAAACTTTCAGACGCAATAACCGCACATCTATGCGATTACATAATTGCGTTTTGTATTATCGCGATTAAGTTGCAAATGCAATTAATCGCCTATTGTGGCTGACACCAAGAGTGTAAATATTCACACTTGGTATTTATCCATTCCATTGGAAAGTTGATGAGGCCTCCTCCTCCATTGAGCTTCCTCCTCCAGAAGCTTCCAGAAGACGGTCATGAAAGATCAGCCCACTGAAAGGGTTTGGGTTCAGAGGGTTGAGGTGTATTTTGTGAAAGGTTCTGGGAAATGACTGAGTGTGTGAGACAGGAACTGAGCAGGATCAAGACTTTCCAGAACTCAGAGCGGCCCAGACTAACTACTTCCCCTGCTCCCGGTCTCCATAGCAACGCAATGTTTGTAAGTCAAATAAACTCATGTTAGTTTATATGCACTAATAGTGTGCATGTGAAAAAAAGTTTATTCATTTTTTTTGTTACCTTCATTCATTTGCATATAGCCAACAGCCAACAATCAATCTCATTATCAGAAATCAGAAATACTTTATTGCCATGTCCTGTAGAGAGCTTGGAATTTTCCTAGTATTGGCAGGTGGTGAATGAATCTCAACATACATACAAATACACATACAAACACAACAATTGACCAGACACAACCGCGACATAAACCTTGTAGTGTACACCTGGAACAAGTTATAGAACTTATATATAAATTTAAAAATATAAAAAACTTGTTTTACTTATGAAATATAGGTACGGATATTGGAATGTGTTAAAATTTTACATTTCTATTGACATTTTATCAACATAGGATTGCATTGCGGTCAGAATTGCGGATTTATGCGTATTAGTTAGTTGTCTGTTTGTTTGGCGTTTCAGCACTCGACTCACGACACAGCTCCGCGTCACATTTAGGCCGGTGGATCATATTCTGAGATGCAGCACCGAAGGTGTTGAGAGGTTCTTCTTGATCCAGTTCTTGGTTCACAACGTCGCCAACTGGAACAGTGTGCACAGACGTTTATTCAGGGTTCGTATAGGATCACTTGTGGTTTTTACTTCAGTTCAGATTTAGATCTCACTTCCTAAATGCAAATTCGAGCTAAACGGGAGTTACGACACCACGCTCACCTCACCAGCTCTGCATGCGGGGAATAGAGGAATGTTACGGGGCGGACGCTGGGAACGGAGGTGGAATGGATTTCAGTCATATTTTCGACTCACTGGATTGGCTGTTTGTGGCCGAGTCTGTTTGTCTCATTTCGAGTTTTTAACATCTTACGGAAACTCAATCTGTTATGCCGTTTTTTTTTTTTTTTCCTCTTTGTTTGAGCAAATCATCCTTCATCAAGGCTGCGTTTGTTTTTAAAGCGGTTTTGGTTTATATAAGACTGCAAACTTTCGATTGAGGGTGAATCGGTAAATAAATATCTGTAGGCTTGAACCTTTTACACGTTTTTACATCTGCTTTTTTGCAGAAAGATTTTTTTTGCATACCTTTAAATACATACACACACTGTGTGGGAAAAGAATTTTTAGTTCACATGAAACCTTTATTTTGAACTTGATCTAGATTTCTTTCTCATGGTCTTAGTTTTATCAAATTAGAATACTGTATAATGTAGGTAGCACTATTTGCCTGTTTTTTAATATCTGAAATGAGACTTGATTTTTGACAAAATATTTTTAATACAGCAGTGTGACTCTAATCAGGTGGGTTTTTTTTTTTTTTTTTTTTTGGATGGCGGTGGGTGGGGGGTTGGTTTATATCTAGATATAACACATTCACTAACCAGAAATACAAAGCTAAATATTTCAGTTTTCACCCCCAGATTCATCATTTTTTGTGAGCGACTTTTGATTTGTCGACATCTTAAGCAGGTCACACATTTTTCTGCAATCAATTTTTAATTTGATGAAATTCATAATTTTTAAGCATTTCTTTAGAGGATTAAATACTTTTTCTGTCTACAACTGGATATATAATTTCCTCTTACATTTTTATCATTCATTTTTCTGTTTTTGTGTTAGAATGGTGTTTGAATATTTTTAGTGGCTCTTCTGCACAGAAACATTGCATTTGCTCTATCAGTGCACATTGGGTGTATTTTTACCCTGGTAGTGTCTATTTCAACAGTTCTGCTTTTATATTCAGCCGACAGACTCGGTCTGACTTCAAGCTGTATTTATTTGATGGCCACTTTTGACACTGGCCATGGCGTGTGTTGAGAGCTGCTGGCCGAATGCCAGTCCTGGAGCACATATGGTAAAGACATCCAGGTCCTCTCTGTTTATTTCAGCAATGCCAGTGAAATCTCCTTGTCAGGCTCCTGTTTTAATAACTTCTGGCATGGAACTCCTTTTCATCCTCTGTAACCCAATATCGCAGACACCGACTCTCCAGGCTCTCATCACAATGCGTTGGTACAATCCTCAATGTGCATTGGCACTTCTTTGCTAATTTGAAAACTCTTGGTGGTTGTGCTTCACGCCTTTTTTTTTTTTTTTCAATGGATGTTCAAATTGTACAATTATTTGTACTGGTAGTTGGGACAATTCAGATTTTCAATTGCAATGTTGGATCATTCAGATACATGTGGTATGTTTTTCATGACAATACTTCACCATGTGGTCAAGTTTGTTTTGAACCGACAAAGCCATCTTCCCCTTGTAACAGCCTCTTAGCATAAAGTTGTCACACTGACGTTCTAAAAAGGTCAAATGTGGCCGACAAGCACATGCATCGTAATTACAATTGTCACAGCAAATCCATGAAACATGGCTCGGCCTCCTCTTCAGCAGGAGTCGCGTGTTGGTTTAACCTCACCCTGACTGACATTTGTCTTCTCTAAGTAAAGTGGTTGTTGTTTTTGAGGTTATGAGGTGGAAGGGAAACCCATTAACTTCTTTTTCCAAGTCTATTCTTTGTATTCACTCGTAAATTTTACCAAAGGAAATCAGTTCATGATGTTTTGCATGACTGTGGAACCCTACCAACGTTGAAGGTCTTCGGGAAAATGTTGTGACTATCTTGTACGTCAACGGGTCAACCATTTTGGAATTTTATTAAAATAACGTTGTCTTTTGGTGATCTCTGGGCTGATGGGTAATTTTATGTTTTTTTTTCCATGAACCAAGCCTGTACTGTGTTTTTGAAATGAATGACCTGGATAAATAAAACTTAGCATGATTTTCTAGAAATAAGATCATTTTAGATCAGTGGCAGTCACGTCTTGTTTGTACCCAACTGTTTCTACATAAAAAAGTGAAATAAGGAATCTGCAAATATCTACGATATTGGCACGACACACTGAATTTCAAGTTCATATTCAGTATATTTGTAAGCCGCTTTTCACAGTTACAACTGTCTCAAGGCGCATAAATAATGCAAGAACGACACGTGCCATGTTTCCAAAGTGGATACTTGGTTGCCATTTAATTACTTTAGTGTTGGACACATTTTAAGATGATTGTAATTTTGGATAAAAAGATAAAAGCGTCTGACAAATGACTGTAAAGTAAAGTAAAGTAATGATTGTATGTTTTTAATGACATGAGTTAAAAAAAAAAATAAGTAGAGTGATGTACAATAATAAAAAAATACTTTTAATTGTGTGTGTGTTGTGGTTAAAAAACATCAAAATAGAAATACTGTAGTTAAGATTTAATAAAGCAATATATTAATGTTATTCACCATTTTAATATTATTATTCAGTTTTTTTTTACAGCACGTTTGCATTTTTCTAATATAAACTCTAGAACTTTCCTGCTGTGCATTCAGTATTTTAAGAGTTATATAAAGTGGTGCAAATCTGGAATACAGGACTTCCTGTGCTGTTGCTATGCGGTTCCGAGAGTCTCGTCTAATACAGTCCACCGAGCCGAGATGCAAGCTCACCCTGCCTGGATATTTCACACCGACCTGAGCTTGTTTAACGCTCTTTGGGCATACGACACCCTGCGGACAGCTCACAGGTTAATGGGTGCACTAAACGTTCGCTTGGCTTCTTCAATAGGCCTGTGTGCCAAGTAAGCATCTGTTTTTTTTATTTTGGATTATCTTCCTGAACTCTCTCATCACCACACAAGTTCTTGCTCACACATTCTTTTCATTTTACTGCGCCATGCAACTGATGAGTAATAGCTCTAGCGTCTGCAAGGGCGGGCAGGTGTGGTTGCGATTTCGCTTTTTTAATTGGCATTTTATTTGCATTGGATAATCCGACCCAGGGACCAGTAACAAATTGTTATCCAGGGTGTATATAATAACTACATCTTAATTAGCATTAACTAGCTACCCATAATTCATTTATTCATTATCACCCCCTGCCCCACATGCTTCCCGGGCGCATTTGTGTGTGTTCACTTCACTGTGTGTAACTTCACTGGAGAAAAGCACAATTTTTTGTCCCTAGTGGCCATGTTGACAAACTAACTGACTTTTTCTTTATTTCTGGTGTGTCAACATAAATGTGGCTGGTGGACAAACTTGTTTATGAAAAGACCAACCGTTCTGGTATAGTATGTGAATCTAGTTGATAAAGTAGTTATGTTCCAAGCCCGACCGCGATAGGTGAAAATCCGCATTTACGTATTTATTTAACACTTATTCAGACTTTTAAAACAATTTTTTCATGTAGTATTCTTTATTAAAGTAATGCTAACATCACATGATAAAGTTTATCAGTACAAAAATCACAGGAACAGATGTCTAGTAATTGTTAAGCAGATACATACAGTACAACGGAACAAATGTCAATCAATAAAACAGTAAGTGTTTTATTGTTTTATGCACCACTTAAAAAACGAAAAATTATCATGCTACCAATACTATAAAATTTCATACATTCATTCATTTAATAAATGTAAGCAAAAAAAAAAATTATTGTGGCACGTAAAAACGAATAATTGTTATGCGTAAAGTAACGGTACGAAATATTCATTAATAATATATGTAGCTTGCGTGGCCGCAGAGATATCAATTTTCAAAGTGTTTGAATGGTGGAATATCAGGCGCAAACGCTGGGGCGTCCGACATTGCTGACGTCCGACATTCGCATCTCAGCGCCAGACGCGTCCGCAGAGGCCCTTCTCCAGCCGCTACCAGACGCGCGAGATGCGCGGGGGACGCGGGGGACCCGTGAATCCGCACATATGTAATAAAGAAAAGAAATCTAATCCAAAAACATACATATCTGTGGCTTGCAAAACTCTCCAGGTTTGACTGAAACCCTTGTTCCCTGTCAGGTAGTGTCAAGTGAACAACTGGAAAGGGAACTTTTTTAATAGAGTGGACGCGGCTTGTATGCAGGTGCGGCTTATAGTCCAGAAAATACGGTAATTTTAAGCAGTCAAATGCAAACTAAACCCTATCAATTAAAGTAGAGATAAAATATATATAACTTGTGATTAAAGCGGGCTTTGTAAAGACCAAAAGAGTTATCAATATTTGGTCTAGGAGTCAAAAACGGGGCCCCTACTAGAGTTTTCGTTTAGTAAAAAATGCATATAGTAACAACATTACAATATCAAAATAGTATTGCATGTCATCTTCATCTGAATTTAATTCTGGATTACCAACTATGAAAGATTAAGGTTGCGATGATTTCAGCAGTTTAGATGGTTGAATGGGAAATAAATGGCAATAAAATGTAATTGGAGTCTCAATTTAACATTTCTGATGTACAGTAGGAAACTATTTTTCTGTTCAGCGGTTGAATATTTTGGTGTATTTTTCCCTCCTGAGAGCAATTTAAGGGAATAATAGTGAAATCGAGGTAATTGTGGCCATTCTGGCACCACCACAAAAGCTTCTTTGTGGAAATCTCCTGAAAGCGGCGTAGTGTAATTATTTAATCCTGACCTTTTTATGCTCCGAGCATTGTGCAGGGAAATATTTCCCTACCTTTTTTGTAATTTTGGCTTCCGAAATCACGGAAAGCTTTGCATCAACTCAGATTTTCTGGGAATACGGCAGTTGGACTGATGTTGAGATGATGAGGGCCTCCATTTTTCGGACTTTAAACCGTGTGCCCTGAAGGAAGCTGAGGGAATTATTTTTCCAGAATTCATTGGTTGTCCATTCAACACACAATGTTGTGTTTCCTTCGAGTCTGTTGCGTGCACCTCAGATGGTTTTTATTGACCTGTAGGTGCAATTGAAGTAGAATGGCTGCCAAACTTTTTCAACAGACTGGCTGGTGCGCTTCTGAATGCGCTTTTTTTTGTGATACGAGGCTAGTGAAGCAGGGGCCAGGAGTGAGAATGAAAAATGACTTGTGCTGTGATCCTTTTTCAAACTGTGACTGCGTTTTAATGAGGCAACACAGCAGCGAGGGATCACTGTGAAGAGGTCAGCTGTCATCGGTGGGCCGACGTTCCGCCACTCGGCCTTCGTTCAGTGAGATGTCAGTCATTTGGACTTTGCTGGGTTCAACATGGGTCTTGGTGGATGATGGACTGCAATCTTCTCTGCTCTTGAAATTTTTGTAGAACTTTTTGGAATTTGATAGGACCTTTGTTAAAACTTTACTGGTTCCCTGAGGATTCTGAAGGTGCATAGAGCAACAGTATCCCGTTTTCAAAGAAGCCAAGTGATCTTGGACCTCTGGAATTACTTCTTCACCATATTTGTATTTGGAGAACAACCGATGGTTTATGACTGAGTTGTGGAGTGGCTTGGTGGGTTTTCCAGATTTGGAAAGGTGTGAGATAATCTTAAAGGCAATGCAATGCTGTGGACCAGGAGTAATACTCTGCTGGACCACAGAACATCTCTGATAAATCACCGCTGCCAAAATCAGTAGAACACTTGTAAAACTCTCATTTAAGTCCTGATTTATCACGTGCATGACAGTCAAAAGACTAAATGTGCTTTTTCTATGATGTATAGTCATTTAGCAATCATTTAAACTTCTTAGTGACGTGTGAGCAAGTAATGGAGATGTTTTGTGATGGTTCACGTTGCTTTTTTGTAACTAATGCTGTTTATGACAGTAGTCTGTGTTTTTACGGCATCTCAAATGACCTTTACTGTCAGACATGAAAAGACCACATAAAAAGTGTTACAAATTAATATTTTACAGATGAAAACAAAATGCGTTTGGGCTGCATGATAATGAGAAAAAGAAAATAAATTGAACATGGACAAATTCTAAATTACACTAGTTTGCATGCTTGTTTTTTAATGTGTATTACTATATTGAATAACGTCTTGAGTTTCTTTCTTCTTTTTGGCGCATATGTAAAATATTAGCCGATTGCGAATAAATTACTCACTTTTGATGAATACGAGCATAAAGTTTGTAGTTACTCTCATATTTCATTAGTAAAGTTTCCTTTCATTTTGGGTTCACTGGATGTGTCCGAATGTAAAAAGTCAAAACCACAAAAAAATATCATTGGCCATATTAATGAAAAAATCACAATTTTTAAGTATTTTATAACGATCTTATTTAGACAAAGCAATTAACCATAGCAGACTTAAAATAAATAAATAACAATAATAAAGGGAATACATTGTCAATCTATATGTTGACTAGACTAAATGTTACTTTGGTTAAAAGCTCCAGCAAAATGCAGCACTAGTATTTGTATTTAAATGTTGTACATATTGTTAATTAGATCAAGAAATCTGAGCCTTTGTATCACAAGAAAGAATTTTGTTTTAATCAATGTTCAGACGTGTCAGTATTTAGCAGACCATCTCACTGTCCTATCACTTTCTGAGCCTGTTGCATAATAAAATCGACAGGTGGCTGTGAAATCCGCCTCCTGTTTGACTGGATATGAATATTTTAACTGCCATTGCACAGCCCGAGTGATTTCACAAAAGCGCTAAATTTCTGTGGTGGGTTGTTTGCTCCTTCACGGACATAGTTTACTTCACTGCACGCTTAGCATACTTAGTCTTTTTGATGCCACTGGTCAGAGCGTCTCCAGATTAAAGTTGTTTGCAGAGCAGGAAATGGACACAGGTCCAGAATGTGTCAGGATTCAGAACACATGCTTCCATGTGTCCGGGCCTCGGGTTTCAGTTTTCACTTTAGGCCTTAAAGGATTCAAACCCTGCAGCAGTCGAACCAAACCACTACCTCACGGATGCAGATTTCAACACAATATCCGTTTGATGCGATGGTTTTTATGTGCCTGTGACCGCGGATGTATTTTTAGCGTTCTTTACACCATGAGGCCAAATCCCTGTGGTTGTAACAGCAAATGGCTAGAGTCGTTCTGTTAGTTCTTCTGTTTTGAAATGTGATTGAAAGTAATTGAAAGTTGCTTCTCAATCAGGGCCACCGAATCTGAAGGAAAGGTTGCTGTTCGTACACAGCAAATCATTAAACTCGACAGGAACTTTGCTGTAGCTGGTTATTTGTAACAGAAGAACAAAACTGGGAGAATAAAAACGGAAATATTTAATATATTTTAAATAAATAAATTGTTGAATGAATGAAATGGACTTGAAATTGTTTTTTTTTTTTTTTTCTAAAAAGTTTGTTTTGGTTCATGATATATTGGACACCCACAACACTTTGTTCTTAATAGATTGTTTTTCACATTTAGTTTTTGAGATATTCAAGTAAATGGATGGAATTTATTCACAAGTGCTGTTTATTCTGAGCAAAAAAAAAATCACTTGAAAACCACTAAAAGTAATTTCTTTGTAGATATTATGACATGAGGGAAAAATGGTGAAGTGGTTAATTTTTTTCCAAATTCTCAGTATTCAAATAATTGGCATTGTACAATTTTATATTGTACACAAGGTTTTGAATGAACATTATAACAGGGAGAAAATAATTCTTGTTCACAAGCGTTTTGGATTACACGCTGTTCATAGAATGAATGAAGCCCTATTGTTCTCTTTTTCAAGCTTCTTCTGGTCTGCGTGTAAGGTGTAATAGTGTTGAGATGCGATCATGGGTCAGACGTTCAACAAGAACCGTCGACACCATCTGAGACGGCAGCAAACGTGGATAAAATCTCCTCTATATCTTCTCTGTTTGAGTCTCCCTCATTATAGCAAATAGTGAGATCATGATGGCCAGCCTGTAGGTAAAATGAGAGGGTTCATGATGACAAAGATTGATCTGGAATGTTCCGAGTGCTATTTTTGCGTGACCACACATATTCCTGAGCGTGTTTTTCACCCACTATTTGACATGGTCTTGCCGTCTCAGCAGAAGTTTTGATAAATGCCAGTTCTGATTTCTAAGAAAATACAGGCTTTTTAAAAACAGGAAAGTAGAGAATAATGATGGGCCCAGAGGAAAGCTTTGTCACCATTGTGACGCAGGGTTACTTAAGACTGCCCGGGTTAATTCACGAGTCTGACCCATGTGAGTAATTCAAGTGTAGATCATTTTTGGCTTTGGAAAAAAAATCCAGATTGCATGTGCATAAAGCATTTTTCTCAAGTGAATTATTATCTCAAACCAACTTTTGTTCTTTTACCCATTTCGTATGCGGTTCTGGTCTGAAGGGTCACCTTGTAATCCTCTAAGCTTGTGACCCTGAAACCCATTGGCTTGTTTTTTATTATATCTTATAGTTTTATCATAGACTTTGTGTTAAATAGTATACACAGAGAACTTGTTTTGAAGAATATTCTACAGTCTTTTTAAGTCAACCTGAATCTATGAAATATGTGCAGCAAAGTGTCTGTCAGGCAATAACAATATTTTTTTCATTATAGTTTTTTTTTATTCATCACTATAAAAAAACATGCTAAAACAAGTTTCATTGCAAAACAAATAATTGTAATATTTTACAAATGCTGTACTGTATTACACATTTTACAAATGGCTGTAAATGCTCAATTCAAGTCAGATTATAAGAGGCGATTGATACTTGATGGTTCTTTCTTATGAAACAAAATTGTATTAGTATATTTTGGTCAGTTGTCATTTATCATTGTAATGTGTTAGTATGTGTTTGAAACCGATCTGTTCTTTCGCTTGTATGCAAGAAGGTGCTTCTGGACAGGAATCTCCAGTTCATCTCTTTAGGAGGCTGTGCAGCTTCTGAAAAGCAAACATTTCAATACATTTAATTCACAAGAATATTAAGCAAACAACTGAAAAATCAGTCAATGTGCCTCGTGAAGTACCTGCGTGTGAGCTGTGAGTTGTGGAAAGAGAAATCTCAGCTTATTGGATTCATCTGCTCTTTCCAGAAAACACCTCCTCACTCCAGTCAGGAAAATGAAAGCTTCAGAATGCTGAGGGATTTTTCTTGGCGTGACTAATTTGTCTCTTTCTGTGTGTTTTATTGCAGGGCCTCCTGTAAGTAGAGCAGACATTTCTCTCCTGGATTGTGGTAATGTGCTTGAAGCTGTGTGTGT
>SOMO01000062.1:2708470-2728462 GCA_028128575.1 Paedocypris carbunculus
GCAGCTGTCAAATCAGTCACAATTTCAACACTGTGAATTATGATGTCATTTACGAGATAAAAAGTGACCTTTTTTGTGACCTGTTTCATCAAGCTGCTTCATCACAAGTTTTATTCCAAAAGTAATAAAAGTTTCTGCATTGTTCCAAAATGTTCAGTCTGAAAATGTGTTTAAGGAATAGTTAAAAGCTGGTTTCCAGAATGATATGGACATTTTATCACTTCCCCATGACAACCGCACCTCAAGTCTGAAACAACAGAAAAGATCCTTAAAGCAAAATCACCTTCTGCAGAGGAAGGTTATGAAGCTATTAATATAGCATGTGGGGAGTTTGAGCTCTGCTAAAGTTCAATACACAAAATACAGATGTATAGTAAAAGAATGAAAAAAGTGGCACGCGAGCGGTGCGATGAAGCGTCTCGGGTGCTGATCTGTTCATTGAGTAGAAAAAGCAGCGTTGAGTTCAGTTTCAGATTCAGAATGCTTTATTGCCATGTCCTATAGAGAGCACTTTACAGAACTTGGAATTTTTTTCTTGGGTTGAGAGCAGAGTTAGAACAGAATGCCTTTTTAGCATTAAGTTGTGATTTTGTTATTTTGTCCATATGTCTATTCCACCATTTAGGGAGAGGAGAGATTCCCAGACTTCTATTTCCCTCATCACCTCGGAGACATCGAGGTGTTTCTTATGGTGGGGTAAATTCCCAGAATACACTGGGCATCCAATACACTGCCCATGGTGACACTCGGCCATGTAGAGCAGAGGTTGTTCTTTAAGTTAATCACTGCTGTCAGAGCTCCCTGGGTGCACCCTGCCCAACTGCGAAGGAAACTCATCCTTATCCTGATCCGCGTCCTTGTCCCATTGGTCATGACTGAAAGCTTATGCTGTATGGATATTAGTATAACAGTGCATGGAGATCATGGTCAGGATTGTCATGGTCCCATTTATAAAAGTAGATAAAAAATAAAAGGGAACCAGTGAGTTTGCTCCAACTACAAGGAGTCGCTCTCCTCAGCCTCAAAGGTAAAGTCTAAGCAAGTGTAAAGGAGGAGTAGGCTGATGCTTGGTTGTAAGAACAATGCGACTTTTGTCCTTGTTGTGGAACATCGGACCAATTTTAGACCCTCACAAGGGTTCATGGGAACTTGCCTAACCAGTCTACTTGTATTTTTTAGGCTAGGAGAAGGACTCTGACCCCCATGTGGTATCAGGAGTATAACATTGGGTCCCTCGAATAAGGGCTTACTTTTCTTTAAATGCCCAGACCATGGGTTTATGACACATGTCTGGCAAAGATAAAACTGTTGACCACTCTGCTATTCGCAGATGATGTTGTCTTGTAGGCTTCTGCAGGCCAATACTTACAGCAGGCACTGGGACAATATACAGTTGAATGTGAAATGTCTGGGATGAAAATCAGATCCTCGAGTTCTGAGGCCGTAGTCGTCGACAGGTAAAAAGTGATTTTATCACTACATGTTGAAGAGGAAATCCTCCCTCAAGTTGAGGAGTTCCAGTTTCTAAGGATCTAATTTTCAAAGAAGAGTAAGAAGTAATCTGAGATTATAAGACTGATTGCTGTTGATAAGATGGACAAAGTTCTTGATTAACTGTTCAGTCTACTCCGCAACCCTCACCTATGGTCAGACTCAGAGTTTGGCTTTTGTAATGAAGAAAATACATCAGAGCTGGCACTGTGGCGTAGTGGGTAGTAGCTCTGCCTTCCTGGGTAACAAGAAGAACCTGTTTATGTTTCCTCACACAAAAACATATGTTTTGGAGAGTTGCAGTCAGGAATAAGTAAAATACTCCAGTGAAGGCCAGTATGAATGTGTGTGTCTGTGTTTCCCGCTCTGTGAATAAATGTTTACTAGTCCAGTGTGAAACATTTTCAGTATTTTCTGGATTTTTCTGGATTTTTTGCTAATTTACATTTTTGTTGAGAGTGTAATGATTTTAGTGTCCCATTATAGATTTTAGAACCCATTACAATAATTTCCCATGCTTCATATTTCCAGTCACTCCTGGAAACTTTTCTGCAGACGCTGGGTGTTGCTAATATGGCCTATTTGCTGAAAGTGAATCCTTGGGAAGTGTTTAAATGTATAATAGCCAGCAGTTCTTCACAGGTCACCTGACGGCCTTGTTCTCAGACCAGACCTTAACAGTTAGTGGTGATGGAGAACATTCCACAGAAACTAATGCCATCTTTTCTTCTGAGAAACAGATCTTATGTACTTCTAATACACACACACACACACACACACACACACACACACACACACACACACACACACACCAAAAAAAAAACGTGTTAATGCCTACAAAGTATAATAATATATTATACAAGTTTAGAATTAGGATCCCACATTGTAAATATATTTTACATGTATTTGGAACAGAAAAAAATGGAAGAGAGAAACCCAAAAGGAAAGAACAACAATATAAACTTGTGTAATATTTTATAGTGAAATTATGTAAGGAACAGTTAAATTTTTTTGTTTATATGTAATAAACAATACAGTTAACAATGGTAAACAATTAACAATGATATGATACGTATCAATGATAGGTAGCTGAACTTTACAGTAAAGAGCACATGTATTTATAGTACATATATGAGCACAGACTAGTAGATCCTATTTTTACATGACAGAAGAAGCATGGCTGATGGTCATTTGGACCAGTTCTGATGGTGTAATCACTTTGAGATCTGGTAGTGGTTATCCTATTTTAAAAGTCGCATTTCAGTTGCAAACTACTCCAGACCCACAGTTAGTGTTATTTGAATAAGCGAAATTATATCCTGGACAAATATTTAATTCTCTTACACTCTTACTTGGCAATAAAAAAGGAGGTGTTGATAATTCCAAAATTTCATAGGAAACTGGGTTTAATTTTGATGAAATTTGGAAATGGTAAAAAACCAACAGACTTTTCAAATTCTGCTCAAACTAAATGTATAGAAAATACCATTAAGAAAAAGCATTCATGAGTTGATAACAGTGGCGATATACAGCTTGTTTGCCTTGAGCCTCTGAATTCGATTACAGTCTATACAGAACTTCACTGTATCCCAAAGGGTTTAGGATTACACATCAACACTTTTTTTTTTCCTTTTTTTTTAAACCATACTTCCTGTCTGATAATGAAACAGCTAACAATTTCAATAGAGTTTCTAGCCCTACAGGCTTGATCCCACATGAATTATAAACCTCATTAATAAGTGTCACTTTCTGCATTTATTGAACAGATCTTGTGTGTAGTTTTTACTCCAAATTCAGCACAACAGTGAAAAGCACCCGATACACAAACACCTTCCAAATGAGGTTTCACATGTAACGTTTTATAAACGATTATAAACAAAACCTGAAATCAGCAGGTACAGTGGGACTGCACAACAAACGCACACACAAACACACACAGTATCTACACACACATTGAGCAATTCCCTTTCTTCCTGCGTGTGATCCGTAACGGGCCTGCACAGTGAATGCCTCTTATTGGTAAACTCCTGGTCTCCAGGGAAGCATTTGCCATGGCTTTGCTCCTGGGAGCTTTTTCATTTACTGGCTAAACCAGAGCCACATGTCCTCCGCTACCGTAGCTGTCAAATGAAGTGTTCTTCCGCTGGATGACCTCTGACCTTCTTGGCCAGGCCAGGCATCGCCCAGCAGGCCTGTTCGCACTCAACACCTGGAGCTGCACCTTGGACCTGCTCCGCATACTTCAACACATTCAGACGCCAGCGGCACATGTGGATCAGCTCATTCGTGCGGCCCTCATAACTCCAGACCTCAGTATTGGGATTCAGTCCCACGCTCCCACACTGATCTTACACTGGTTTTAGTAGGATAGCTTTGCAACGTAAAATCACTGTAAATTGATACAAATGAGCTTAAAATAACAAAGTAAAATGTTGCACAATTGCTTCCATTTCAAATGCTACCATTTTTGTAGCTTATGCAGCTTAAGTACGTAGAGCAGAGATGCATAGAAAAACAAACACGGTTGCACCTGTGGTAGGCCACTGTGAAGGAGAGTATTCCTGAATCAGGGAGTTGAGGTAGCATGGTGCCGCACTAGTGATGGTCTTGAAGGTCAATGATAAAGCTTTGAACTTGATCCTGGCAGCCAGTGCAGAGATACATCCAGTGAACATATAGAATATAATAAAACATTTCTTCATTTATAACTCCAATATCTGTTATTTCTTTTTTTTCCTAAATCTTTTAATGTATTTGTTTAAATAACATTGAATTGTTCTTCAGAAAAATTCTTCACTCGAAAAATTTCCAAATGACTCACATACGTACGTTTGTGCGAGAGAAGTAACAAAGTAGCGAGTACGAATATAATCAGAATTAAATTTCTCACGTAACACACTTTCAGGCCTTTGATCTCGTATCATCTGATGTGATTTTACCAGATGTTTCAAAAGACTGTGTGTCAGCACAGTAAGAGAAATGGAGTTTAAATCATTTCACTGGGCCTTGAACATGTCGGCTCACTAAATGCTGAATGGTGTATCAAAGAGCACAAACAGAAGATTTCGCCATGTGCCGTAGATGTTTTTGTCTGTCTGCTGTAGTTTCCTGTCCTGGTCTGAGGTTTGATGAATGACTTCCCTCTTCACGATGTAATCCAAAAGAGAAGCCAAAACACACACATACACACATGCATGAACCGCATCATCTGATAATGATGATGAACATCAGTACAGCTTCATCTCTTTCTTATTTACCACTTCATTGCAAAGGGAAGGAACGGATTTAGTTTTTCAAGAGTGAATCACGAGTCGTTGATGAACTAAATCAGTAAAGAATTCTTGTACAGCACTTTCATCTGTGAAACTCTATAGTAATGTTTGTGCATTGGAATTCCAATGAAGATCTTGTCAGACACGATAAGTTCAAATGTGTTTTTTGTGTTGAGATCTGAATGATTTGTTTTACATTTTTAATACATCTTTAATCTTAAATATGTGTGTGAGTAGTAAGTGCAAACCCAGAAGTCAGGCTTGCAAATTAGCAGGAAAATTACAAAATCAAGACATGATTGGATAATGGGCGGTAAACTAANTCAAATGTGTTTTTTGTGTTGAGATCTGAATTATTTTTTTTACATTTTTAATACATCTTTAATCTTAAATATGTGTGTGAGTAGTAAGTGCAAACCCAGAAGTCAGGCTTGCAAATTAGCAGGAAAATTACAAAATCAAGACATGATTGGATAATGGGCGGTAAACTAACACTGAATAGTTTTCAAATTGGCCGCTTTTAGGCTGGTCGTGACAAATGTATATGCACGAGTATGTGTTGCACGTGTGTATATTTGTTTTTCACTGGTAAAAACAATTTTTATCAAAAAAAAAAATATATTTTTCTAGAATTTGTAATTTATTTTTATTTGTAAAGGCGTGTGATGGTCTTTGCTTCTGTGGAATGCTTCTTTTGAGTGTTTTCCTGCTTTTTCTTTGTAGCCTTGCCACAATGAAATGTAACAATGAACCAGAGTTGAACATTTTTAAAGGGTAGAAATTTCAGGTTAAACTCAACCTTTTCATTAACCCACAGAATTTGATTGTGGCCAGGCAGTGTGTGGTGTTCTTCTTAATGATGGTCGTTGTATTTTCTGTCTCGTTTCTCTCACCCTTTCCTCAGGGTCCACCTGGACGATCCGGCTTTCCGGTAACTGTCTCGTAACCTTTTCTTCATGTGTTTGCATGACTTTGTTCTGCTTGACTTTCTCATCCACACTTGTTTATTTCAAAGCTTTATTTGCGCGATGCATACAGCTATGAAAAATACTGCAATACAATGGAGATGATCCAGGCCAGAGCTTTGCATATTAAGTTTTATTCTAATTTAGCCACAAAAGTCTCTTAAACATGCTTCTGGTTGATTCATGCTCTCAGGATTATTCAAATTGGCCCAAACTGCATCACAGTAAATCAATAGACACATACATTACAACAATTACCATTTTGTTCTTTAATGTTCTTCAAGAAAAACTCTGCTTGGTTTCTGAAAGCAATTGGTGTTTTTAAATTTCCCATTTAATTTAATGTTTGATCCGATCTGGTTCTCTGGTGTTTTACCTTTTTCTACTGCAATTCTAATCTAAGTCTCCAACATTTAGACACATCTGTCTTTCGTTTATGGCTCGTTGGAAGAAGCCAACACTGTATGAGGAATTCTTCTCTACCTGCCAATTATAACCTACAAAACCCGCATCACTCCCGACAGCGCTCCTCGTGAAAGTCGCTATAAAACCAAGAAAGACGGAGAGACGATAGAAACAGCTCGTTTTTGCAAACTTTCAGCTTTGATTGTTGACAGGCCTGGTTGAAGTGCGGTTGCCGCACTTTTATTGGCTCAATAACACAATGATTGCTGCCAACACATTTGATGCATTGACTGGCAATGCATTTTTAAGCAGTATTCGTGTTGAAAAGAAAGAACAAGGGCAGAGAAAGAGGAGCTTATGGAAATCAACAGAAATGAGATGCATTTTCAAAGAGACACAAATCAACCTTCTCAACAAGTGTTTGAAAAGTACCTTTCACCTTTTTTTGTAATATTTATGTGGAATAGTGTTCTAATGTAGTCTAATGCATTACTCTTTTACTAGGTGAGACACATAAATGCATTATTATGCACAAGTTGAAATGAATTCAAAAGAAGTTTGTGTGAAATCAGCACCTTGGACAGAGCCTGGAGAATTGAGTTACGTTACTCATGGGATGTGGACAATTTTCTGTGAATTAATATGAAAGGTCAAAGCAAATCTAAACCGTTTCATGCTTCATAAACCAACTAGACTAAAGCCGTCCGTTGTGTCTAGCAGACCTGAAGGTTGACTAGCAGACGAAAGCGGCCGGACTTTTCCGTGACGTGTCGGTAAAGTGAGTCTTCAGCGCTGTCAACACTCCCGGCCTCTTTAATACACTGACCTGCAACGTCAGGAATGCAAATAAACCCACTGTAGGACAGCAGTGTTGCACAGATCGTATTAGCCTGCCATTAGTTAATAGCCATACTGTAAATTGTGTGGAAATGCACTTTTAAAAGTACTTGCAAATTCTCTAGGGTTGTTGAGGGTTTGTCACTTCATAATTGACAGAAGGAGAATCTATACAGTGTGTATACCGAATATATACTTTGATTCATCTACACTATGAATACATTTTTTAAGCAAAAAGCATTTCGACTTTTCAGTCTGTTTAAAGGAGTGTTTGTGGCTTAATGTAGAACTGGGCATTTATTACCAATGCTAACTGTAGATCTTGTATATAAATTCAGTTTCAAATGTACTTTATACCATTTTCTTGACTTTGTATTGGCTTTAGGGAGACAAAGGATCAATGGGCATTCCAGGAAGAATGGTGAGTGGCCTGATGATATAAAGCCCAACTTGATTTAGTTTTTAGTATGCTTAAATCAAGGACTCATTAGCATGTCATTTTAAATCTAGTCACGATGGACTTTTTTAAACTAGATATTTGGACGTTTGTGCTGGTATGAGGCCGTTCTAGGGAAATCTTTGAACAAATGTGGTTTACTAGACATGAAAATAACCCTATACAGTTCCCTCTTTCTCCCAATTCCCCCACATTGGCAGTTCATTAGCTTGGCTGTAAAGTCACACGTACGTTACAATTGAATAAATATTGAGTTATTTAGCCAATAATCTTAATCTCATTACAATAATTGCTAGCTAAACTAAGGCCCGACTGAACAGCCGCGCCATCTCGCCGACACAGAGCTAACAAGCACAAGGATTTTTGGCAGCTTTAGCTGAGAAACATTCTCTTCTTTATAACCTGATTTGTCTTGGCTGCTTAGTCATGTGAAATGCTCTCGTTGTCAAACTTTATATAGAACAAAGACCACAGTGAAACACATTCGCTTATCAGTTACACATCAGATGCTGAGCTGCTGAAAAGTGCAGCCAAACCGTGGGGAGATGTTGGACGAGAACTGTTGGATTTGAATCAGGAACAGAATTCAATCTGAAAACTTCAGGTTTTTACCTCCTCATTTAAACTTGCTCCTCATTTGAATTGGCTCCTCATTTAAATTGGCCAATATTTTAAGCATAAAGAATTACAATGGTCCAAACTAATTCTAAAACAGCCACAGTTTAGACAAGAAACTGATAAAACCAAGTTGTCCTTAAAGGAGAAATCCCAGACTCTAGACCCTTGTATAGCTGCATACTTTAAACTTTCCCTAATGCTTTCTTTTGAAAGACAATCCCTCCTTAAAAGCTGGTTTGGGCTGCATTAAACTGGTAGCCTTGAGCAGTGCTTTCCATATTTCACCTAGTGTAAGCTACATTGTGCTTTTTAGAATCTCACAGGAAGTCTCTCTTCACCCTTCATAGCTTCACCTCCCCAAAAACTCCACTGACCAGCCTGTCTGTGAAGAAACGTTAGCAGACCCTCATCCATTACTCGTTGCAGGCCAACAACGTAACACTCCAATGCTTCCATTCCCCCTGTAGCCACCATCCCAACCCCGAGTTCTCCAGTATCTCAGCGCGTCCCTCCAAATGTTCTCAGGCTGCTGCATGCCTGTGTCCTCTCAGAACCTTGCTAACCCTGGTTCCTCTCTTTGTCTCTCTTCTCACTGTGCATGTGACTGTGTCTGCTGTGACTGACCAGGGCATAAAGGGAAACTCAGGGGAGAAGGTAAGTGCAGGACACTGGCCTGCATGTGCAGATTTGAGACTTTGACTCCCTGTGAGAGCAGAGATGTCTCCATTTGTTTGTCATTGGAAGGCAACAACTTAAAAAAGTGTATTTTACAAAAGTGAAATTGCATTAAACCACTAATTACAAAAGATGCATACACATATTTTTCTAAAATACTAACAGATATCTAAATGTGAGTTCTACACAAAAATGTTCCCACTAGGACACAAAAAGAATATCCAGAACTTGAAATGCAGAAACTGTAGCAACTCTCAATATAACATACATTGAATATAAATACATTTTCAAGGCTCTGTTAAGTTTGTTATAAACTGATTTCTCCGTAGCTATTCTCTTTCATCTTCATTCAGAATATCACATTAGCTACAACGTTAATTTAACCGTCCAGACACTCTTTGCTGTACTCTGTAGGTGTCTGTTTTAGCTGGTGTTCCGTATGATTAAGCACTTTTTGCTGAATTTAGTACAGGGAGCTTCAGTTCCTCTTGTGGCAAATGCGGTTTAAGCTATGCTTAAACCAATCCCAATTGGCACGCTCAGAGTTTGTACAAGCCAGTGGTTCTGCAGGCTCCCTTCATCAAACTGAAATGATTTGTAATGGGAGAAGAATATGAAATGTGAGATGAAATATGTAAGCTTCATCATAGAGTAGTCGCACATTTTTCAATGCCGACTCTTGTGTGAAAATCGAGCTCGGCTCACCAGGCATGTCGAAGAGAAATAAATAGTCAGACATTCTCCAAGTTAGAGTGGAGACTTGAACTATATAGAGATTTGAATCAAACATAGATTCCATCAATTTCATTTCTCAAAGACTCGCACTTCTCACAGTGTACTTTGCTTCCTTTTTAGGATGCAGTTGCCTCCATTAAAACCTGAACCATGTAAAGTTTTTAGCCAACACCTTTGGGTGAGGAACTTGTCCTCATTACATACCCAAACATCCCCTAAAGATGAATGGGCTGCGCTGCTTATGAACCAGACCTTTAAGGCACCTCTACATAGCTCAAACACGTTCTGCTGGAATTTAGTGGTTGCTGAACCATTAGGTGGTTAGAAGATTTATTCATGTGCAGAAATTCCACCACTACCGTAACGTTTTGGTTGAATTTCCGTGATTTAAGAATTAGGAAAGCGAGGAAAAGTGCCCCAGTGTGGTCACGATTGTAGCAGACACACACACACACACACACACACACACACACACACACACACACACACACACACACACACATAAAGCCGGAGCAGTGGGCAGCATTAAGTCTTGGCACTCGGGGATGGGGAGTATGCAGGGGTCAATGTCTTGCTCAAGGACACTCAGTTGTAACTACCAGTCCAGCTTCAGCCTTGTGTTTGAAAGTCTAACTTGGTTACAATGGCCCAAAATTATGATTTTGTCAATATGCACAATATCAGTGACAATATTTTTTAAGACTTGCATTGCTTGAATTGATTTTTTTGTTTAGGTTGTATCTTTTGGAAACCTTAAACATCATTGCTTGCTGTCTATAGATAGAGATTTTTCTTCTGATTTGGCTAATAATATTTTAAGTCTTGCCTATAAATATAGACTGGCTGTACCGAATGACTTGATGGGTAGCCAGAAACTACTGGAGCAAAGCATCAAGCAAAGTTCTTTTCCTCTTACCTGAAATTCACCCACGTGACTGCTGTTCTTGCACCCTAGTACTTTTGGTTACAGACTTTGAGGTTAACACAAAGTCTACCACCCCCTGGTAAAACAGCCATTCAACCAGAAACCCTAAAATTTGTCCAGCATTTGATGGATGGCTGGTTCATCAAAGATGTTATCCTGGTAGAGTTTCACATAAGAGTGCTAATTAGGGAAAGTGCTGGAAACCCGAGAACTTTCCTGTCTGACCGCAGAGTATTGTAGGTTTGGTGCGGCACTGTGGACAGAGGAACAGGGTGTAAATCACCTACCTTACACTAGATAACCAGCTCTCGGGCTTTTCTCTATTTACTCAGCAGTGCTCTCTGACCTCTCAGCTCGCTGTCAGGACGAAAACTACAACTCTGAAACGAGACCCACTGTGCGCTGACATTTCACTCGCACACCAAACCCACCTCATTCACCTCCAAGCCACATGCGAACGCTTCGTGCAAAGTGGCTTAGTGACAGAGTTATGTTAAACAGATGTTTTGCCCATTTTAAAAACCTAATTTTCAACGCACCTACAATTCGTCTATGTATTTCTCTTGTCTACTAGGTGTAGTTTAGCATGGATATAATTCCATCTCTCTCAGACCCTCTCCTCACTGTCATTCTACCTCTCTATCTATCCTTAGGGAGCTCCAGGAGAGCCAGGTCTGTCTATCATTGGCCCAAGAGGACCACCTGTAAGTGTCTGCTCCACTGATAAACCTTTTGAGTAGAGACAGGCCAACAGAGCTAATTTAAAACGCTTCTGTTGTCTTTCTATGAACTTCTTTCAAGGGGAATATTCTTTATTATTTTCAGAATATTTCAACATTTAAGACCACACAGAGGATTGATTATCGTACTTACTCAAATATAAGCACCTTTTTTCCAATGTTGGAACCTCAATAGCTTGTGCGCTGGTGCTTATATGAGCATATTTCTAGTATGCATGTAATTTCAAGTGCCCATTTTTCCAGATTTTGACTCTGTCTGTGACCTACCGTTGACGGCGTGAAAACCGGAATACCAGAGATCAAGATCAATCAGAAATAATATTTAACATTACTATTAACATTATAATACTATACCATTACTTTTTGCCCAATATTTAAGCAAAAGAGTCACAGATTGTTAAAATAAGTATTTTTAAGAGAAGTGTTTTGCCAGCATTTTAGGTTTCTGGAATGTCAGGACCCCTGGAAAGTAAGCGGGTGCTTATATTCACATATTACATATAACATTTTGTGCCTGGAAAATCAGTGGGGTATTTTTACTCATATCTGTAGGGTTCTTATATTAGTGTAAATATGTTTAGTGTGACTTACAGTAAACCATTGCCTGAGTGAATCCTCAGCTAATCAGGGTTCTCGTGAACGGAGTGACCACTGTAATCTGCACAATCTGGATGGGGGAATGTATGGAAGCACTTACGCTTCATCAGGACATCGAGGGGCTGTGACTCCCACTTAATAGCGCCCATTTGGATTCTCATCTTCATTAGTAGGAGGGAATTAAAACATCCCAGCTGCTGCCATTACATTGTAGGTAATGGGGCTTGTCCCCGATCTGGAACCTTCTGCTTTTCTACGCATTCCCCTCAGCAAGCCCTAACCATATTTTACACTTACTGAACGTTTCCTAGCTGATTGTGGCTTCTTTATCCTGTGGTTTTCCTCTTCAGGCAAACCATTGAGCGTAGTTGGGCTTGACCAATTGCTGTGGCCAGACCTGACATCTGTTTTTCTGCCTGATAATTACAGTCCAGTAAAATGCTGACTATTGTCTCTAATAAGGCGTCATGATTGGACATCAGAGAGCCGGTGAAGAGAAGTTAGATTGGCTCTTTATGGGTGTATTCACATCAGGAAAGTTTGACTTATCTGGACCAAACAGCTAATTCCTCCCTTGCAGTTTCATTTCACATTGATTACTTTTAGGCAAGTAAACGAGGAATTTTATTCTACAGAAAGGAATGTGTAACCTTTTTGAACCTATAGCTCAGAGATACAGTGACATCTCTGTTTTGTTCAGACTGAGAAGAGTTTGTCTTTATCTCTCAAGCCAACTCTATGACTTTTTCAGCAGTGACTTGGTTGGTTCTTTGGTGTACTAGAGCTTCATTGCTGAATTTACATGGGCTCAAACAATCCAAACAAAAGTTTAATATCTGTTTCATGCAAAAGCAAAATTGTTGTTTTTGGCTTTAAAAAATGATAAAACACGGCAACAAAACGCTAATAAAGGGAAAAATTACAGAACAGAAATGTGGCAAAGAGCTTTTGATAGTGGATATAGTGTCTTTAAACTACTAGACTGATATTGTGAGGTGAACGGTCTTTAGAAAGTGCTTTTTTTTATTAAAGCTATTATTTTCTAGTTGATTGGCTATGTTTTATTGAAATGATTGGTGTTATAAAGTGACATGCTAAAGCTAACCGTATCTTTGTTCTCATTGTCCGATGCTGCATTAGTAATTCCTGTCTTTCAGGCTGAGAATATCAGCTGTGTTCCAACTTCCACCTCCGTTTCAGACACACCATCCCTTCATTAGCTCCCCTCACCTCTTCCTTGTAATTTTCTCTCAGGTTGTTCCACGCTGCCCATTTGCCAAGCATATTGAATGACTTCCTCTTTCCCAGAGATTTTTTTTTTTTTTTTTTTTTTAACAAAAGTGAAAAGAAAACCATGTATTGTTCTAAAGAGACTGTAACACTAATTATTACTGACATACACTTAATTTTTGAAACTATACTCACTTAACATTATTTTAAAATACTTTTTTTTTTTATTTCCATTTTTTTTTTTTTAAATACTTTTTTATCTTTACACAAGTATTGCATTTCAGCTGGTGTCTTGCCATTTTCTAGCTTGTTCTATTCTTTTTATCTCACACAAAGTGCTTCCTACAGAGCAGGAAGCCCATGTCCTTCAACTTCAATTATGACTTTGGCGGAACAATACTGCATCTCTCAACCCAAACCTCCATTGAACACCACATAATCCTCCGGTTTTGAGAATAGAAAATAACTCTGTTTTGGTTTTTGTCTCCCCTCAGGGACAGCCCGGCACTAGAGGATTTCCAGGCTTTCCGGTAAGGGTCTGCAGAATAAACCTTACAAACTTTTTTTGAGAAAATCCATCAATTAACAATTAGCAATGACTATGTGGAAACGACTCGTGGAACTTAATCACTTATCAGTTTGCTGCTGCCGCTTTAGTAGCATAAAGTGAGTCCATGGAGACTGTGAGTGGTATATAAGCATCTCCGGACCCTTTCAATACTCTGTCGTCAAGCATTGGATTTTAAAGGCTCTTTCCAAGTGTTTATTACCCTGTATAATCACTGATCTACAGGACACATTGTGAAGACAGATTTAGAGTACAGAACCATCACTGTTTCTGCAGCGGGTTGGTGTTTTACAATTGATGTGCGTTTTGGCGCGACCTTCAAGAATATTTTTTCATCCTTTAAAAGCATATAATGCCATAAGCTAGTCTAGACTGAGGATATGTTATGGGCTTTAACCTGTTATAATAGCATCGCTGTTGTTTCTTTCTCCTCCAGGGTCCTATTGGATTGGACGGGAAACCTGTAAGTTTGGCTTTCTTTTACTGTTCAGATTGTTTGACACGCAGAAGTTCCAAACCTCTAAACTTTTCCACCGTTCGCTAGTTGCATATTCAATAATTGGCCGTCATTTTGTCAATGGAGAGGATAATTACTCTAATAGTGATTATGGTAATTATCGCTAGAAATTCACTATTATCACCTCAGCATGACAGCAGATGAAATCAATTAGGATGTGTTTACAGAGGACTCGTGCACTTTTCATTTCCTTTGCCAAACTTGTTCTGTTTAACTTTACAGGGACAGAACGGTCCAAAAGGCGACATGGTAAGACTTGTTCTCACAATCTGTGAAACCATTTACAGTTTGCTGTGTGGAGTTTTTCCTCTAAATTCAATCCTACAAAAACAAACTTTAACTGTGGTTGTAGCACTATTTAGTGTTCTAATACGAATCTAAATAGTTTTTGGGTTAAAAGGCAAGACATGCAGATATCTGACATGCTCTCTTAACCATAATGATATATTTCTGGAGTAAACGCAACAATAATACTCGTCATAAAAAGAAGAATGTAAAGAGTAAAACGGACCAGAAAGAGAAATTTGTCAACGTCCATAAAAGTCAGCGTACGAGCCGTTTGTTTTTGAGAGGACGTGTTGCAGGGATGTTGATGTAGGCCGTGAGCGCAGCTATAAGCGCTCACAAAAACAACACTCTTATAGTTTGATTTATGGCTCATGTATGTGTTTGTGGGGCGAGACACTTGCGGTCAAGTGCATATCTGTTCAAATCTTCAAATTTGAAAGATACTGTCCAGATCTTTCATTTATGGTGATGAAAAAGAAGATGCAGGAACTTTATGAGCCAGACTGTGCACTTTTACATCCAACTCAACCTTCATTTTTTATTAGAGCGCGGGAGGTTTTTAAAATTCCACGTTTAACTTGTAAACATGATTACGTACTACATGGAGTACTTGGAGTATCACTCTAATATTTAGTTTATTTACATTTTTATATTATTTTTTTTTTTTCATATTTTCTCTCTTCACAAATAGCTTTTGGTACTCCAATGACTCATTAAGGCACAAGTTGTTCAAGTATTATTATTGTTGTTATTATTATTATTATTACAAGTAACAAGTCAATACATATAAATGGAACAAATATTCTTTTAATTTTACCACATTAAATAATGTAATTCACATTTGATTTTTTTTTTTTTTGTTTGACTGGTCAAGGGTCCTCGGGGTCCTAAAGGTGTACCAGTAAGTGTCAAGCAGAATTTAAAGTTTATACCTTTAACATACAAAATATGTTTGATCTTGCGCATTAATATTCATGTGTTTCTTAGGGTGAACTTGGTGCTAAAGGCGAGAAGGTAAAGAACAGTAAAGTTCTATTTTCCCCTCTTTTTTTGGTTATTGTTATTGATGTTTTTTGTATTTTTATCTAGGGTGTGTGTGGCGACTACACTCACAGGGTGAGTAGAAGCTTCTTTTTTTATTTCAGTCAATAATTTATGTCTCAATGTTTTTTTCAGCTAAGGTTTAAGGCTATCTGGATGATGATTTCAGAGAATGTTTCGTTTCTATTCCAGATAACGTGACATTTGCCAATTTTTCAAAGTGATTTGTCTTGTTTGCCTGTTAATTGACGTGTACATCGTGTTTACTCTAAGGCATTAAAGAAGGAAAAGGGCGATTAGATGCAGAGGGTTGACAGCTTTGATACGCAGATAGGAAGCACATGGAGCACATGTCAAGACGAGGCCTTGGTGCGGATCAAGCTTCTGTCAGGGAATTCACCCAGTCCTGTAAACAAGGCCATTTTACCATCAGGCTGCCTTGTTAGATTTGATATGGTTTTCCGTTTCAGACTTCCAAGTTTCGAATGTGGTGAACCAGGGTTTGCTAACAGCCGTAGAGTCTTTAAAAGCAATTTAGGCCTTTTGAAGCTATTTTATAAATTACATCGTCTCAGTAATGTCACGCAATATGAAAAACACCCACCTTCTTTTTTGGAAAAGGCAGATTTTGCACTTTTTTTCAACAAATTTTTTTTATCTTAAGAACTAAAACAGAAGTAACAGGAAGTCATTTGTTTTAAGCTGTTTTATTGTTATTTATCTTAGAGCAAAATGAGTATCGCACAGAATCTCTGATATATCACATCAAAACAGCAGCGTCCCTCATGCGTGTCAGCCAGGCTACAGGAAGGCAAGAGTCTATTTGTGCAACTGCACTTAAGGGTGGTCTTTTCGGGATCACTGCACTGGGATACACCCTGGAGAGATGGGAAAAGTGGGAATTATCACATGTATGTGTGTTTACATATCCATTCCTCTCTGTCTGTGTCTCTGTGTTGGGCCAATTTAAGCGAGGGCTCCCACTGAAAACTCTGGCAGCTTTACGCTCCAGTCCGGCCTCGGCCGTGAAGGTTTGTGGGCTGTTTACTGTCCCGTCACGTGTGTGTTCCAGTCCTGCTGCAAAGAGAGACGTATAGCTGGGAAATCTGTGCTGTGCATTGTGGGAGGTTCAGAGAGGTGCCTGGTCTTTCAGCGCTGATTTGTCAGGACACATGCTGCTATTTCTCTGCTTTCACTTTGGCTTTTACGGCTGAGGTTTCATATTTTAAGGCACTCTATGCATACATGTTTACTGAGGGATCGACGGTAATCATTATATCTAAACAAATGTACAATAATTGACTGTGTCCAATTAGTGTATTCGTAGTACAGACTGAAATTGGGTAAAAATTGAACATTTGTGCTAGTTTTTTTTTCAAAATGTTAGACATAAATGAGTAAATTCTGTGCTTTGATGTAATTACCCTACTTGTGGTTCACTAAACATGAATAGGAAGGTAGAGTCAATGCACCTCTATCAAAATAATTAATTTTTCAAAGTAAAGTTTAAAATGTGTTCAACACTAAATTTACAGACAGCATTTTTGTGGAAATATTGCATTAAATGTCAACCTTTTAGCTGACTCCACTTTTCAGGTGCAAATAGTTCAGCCAACTAAAAACCTCTGATCTGACACACACGTGGGATCTACTACCGTGCATAGAGTGCCTTCATATTCCAGAAAAGTTTGTCCAAATAATCTGTGGTTACTGAATATACTTTGGGAGACTTGCCTTCTTTCTTAATTCGTTTTCTCCTCCTGACATTCAACATTAGTGTGAGCAAGATATATGTCATCCTTTTAGCAATCTATTATAAACCAAATTGGGAACATGTTGAGTTCAGGAACTTTTGAAAGAAAGAAGGCATGTTGCATTCCTCGGTTCTTGGTGGTGGAGTGAGACTCACTGAGCCTTCACGCTGTACTTTGCTGTGCTACTGATCTCTACAGAAGCGGCGTATTGTCACCCCCTGTGTTGGAGCACAGGCCACAGTAAGTCTGTCCAGAAACTCTCTTTGTGGCAAGACTGAGCTCATCTCTTCAGGCCATTGGTTCATTCTCTTGGTGAAATCACACTGGAGACTAATGAAGCATAGTTGTGAAATTTTTAATCCCAACTATGACTATGATATAATCATCTCAAGTCTCCACTGTGATGGACCTCTTTTGTCTCCATGCTTGGTCTTTTTCTTTAATCTGGCCCTTTCTTTTCTCTTGCATTTTTGTGCTTTTTTCCCTTCATTTTCTGTCTTTTCTGTTTTTTTCCCCTTTACCTCCTGTCTACCGGCTTGTTTCCTTCCTTTGGTTCCCACTGAACCTGTTGGTGGTTTTGTGCACGATGGCCCTGTTTGTGATGTCAGCAGATGTTGCCCATCACCGTCCGAAACATGCCCGCCATTAGCAATGCAATGCTAAAGCGCTACAAGGTACATCGCTTTCCGCTACCTTTCACTTTTACTCTGCTGATGCCAACCTGTGTTTTACAATCGCCTTCAGCCCTTTAAACACAGATATTAAGTGATGTCACAGCAAAAGACAGTACAGTAACACCTCAATCATTCATAGATCAATATCATGCGTTCTACAATTTTTTAAATCTGAAATATGTTTCAGATATAAAAATATAGATTTTTGCATAATTTTTGATCCAAAAAGTGGCAAATCAAAGTTATACAGTTGCTGTTTAGATTGAACTTTCTGTAAATCGTATTGATATTCCAGAAATACACACACACACACACACACACTACAGTTCTGCAGATTTTTCAGAGTACACCACTTGTACAGCAACGCTTGTGAGTGATTCCCAGTAAATCTCAAAGCGCACCGAAAAAGTTTGTGCGCTTTGAGAAAACTGTGAAAAGCGCCTTATAAATGCTCAGAACTTGAACTTAAAAGTGTGAAGTTGTTCAAATATGTAACTTTAATTGTACTGGAGAAAGTAAATAAAAAAATGTATCTTTTAAAAGTTCACATTTGCATTTGTCAATTCAGTTCATCAATTTGCCAAACCATAGAGACCTAAATAAAAAAGCAAACGGTGATGGATGAATCTGATTCTGTAATCCTCGTAATGGGATAACAGAAACGGTTATTTGGCGGGAAAACAAGCTCTGTGCAGGAAGTGGCTTTGGCACAGGGGGCACAGGTTGGCATCCATCCTTCATCATGTTTCCACAGGTGTGTGGTCTGGGTGTAGAGTACACTGTTTGGAGTCAATGCTACACAGCTCGGTGTCAAGGAAAATTCTCTCATTTCTGATTGGCTGCGGGGATGTTTGGGGAGAGGAACATATCATTTTAACGGAACCGCATCTGGTTTCATAAATCACTTTTGAACAAGTCCTGTCCAGGAATAAATTGATGAAATATAGAAGTGAAGCTGATGAATGGGTTCCGGGCTTTGGAGTTTGCTACTGAATGGGGACAACAGTCAAATAAGAGTTTCCTCTGTGGTTAATCAAAGTTGCCAAGATGTAGGAAAACTAAATGTTCTATATTGTAGACGCATAAGATAAATGCATTAAATGGAAATGAATTCACAATGTTTTATGTGTTCAATAGTTCTATGCTGGAATTATTCAAAACAGATGTGCTAAAATTTTGGTAATATACTGAAATGTAAGTCTAACATAATCAGAATCCCCAAAGTCTTCTAGGAAGCAGATATTGTCCACCTTTTTTTTTTTTTCATTTTCATTCCTATACCATTCAATGGTGATTATTCAATTCATTATTAGCAACATAAACGTATGAATCTTGTGCTTTAATTGTTGTCTGAAATTCTAGTAAAAAGAAATCTTTATTCAAGACTGTATATATCATTTTAAATGAATTTTTTCTTCAAGCATGGTACTCTACACATCAAGATTCTTGTGCCTTCAACTTCCGCTTGGGGTTCCTATCAGCTTCAAGTCCTTTTTTTACACCGACAGAATCATTAAAATCAATCACTGAAGTGAATATTTACTTGAAAGGCTTTTTTGATTGTAAGTCATTGACCAACAACACGTTTGAAAACAACTGGAAGTGAACCTGATTGAACCCTGTCTCTTCATTCCCTTTAATGTGTATAGAGGGGCTCTTTTACTGGATGCTAACTTTCTGTCTCCCAGCAGGGCGAGCCTGGAGCGCAGGGACCACCGGGACCTCCTGGCCCACCGGGACCTCCAGGAAATTTAGGTGCCACCGGGCCCCCAGTAAGTCACTGATTGGTGGTCTCCACGATAAAACATACTTCAAGAGTTTCCATTAAGACACAGAGATTGGAATTATTCTGTGTGAATTTGTAAGAAAACTAAAGTGAGATGATTCTCTCTATACATGCATGAGATGAAATCACTGAATGTTTTTGCAAACTGATTTGTAATTGTATTTTATTGTTAGGGTAAACCTGGAGAGGCTGGGAAACCTGGAAAAGATCTGAAGGTTAGTGTTGGAACATGTAGATTAAATAAAAGTTCCAGAAATCCTTTTGTCGCTTTGTGTGACAAATTCAAACATTACATACATTTGTGATTTGTTTGTACAGATGCTGCCAGGGCTGAAGGTAAGACAGAATCTTGTCTTAAGTGATTTCCTGACATCTGCATGGCCACACAATCTGTGTGTGTGTGTGTGTGTGTGTGTG
>SOMO01000062.1:2749404-2776338 GCA_028128575.1 Paedocypris carbunculus
TGTTTGTTTAGATTGGGGTATAAACGTTATTAATCTCTGAGGGAAATTCTTTTTGACAGAAGCATATTTACACACATGGGGGAAACACTGTTACGTGCATACAGACAGTATACAACAAAATGACATATTGCACACTTATAGCACACATTGTTGATTGGTTGACTGTTTAGTTTATTTTATTGTAGTTATTTTGTATTCAAATACAATTTAACCAAATGTTTAAAAGTCACCTTTAATAATAAACAAGTCTTCACTTTGTTTTCTGATTTTAGTGAAAACAGTGACCAAATTGAAAAGTCAAAAAAGGCCTCTCTATGGTTCCCAGTCACTCTCTGATGATGGGAAATGGTTCTATTAAAGCCTCTCGAATTGAGGAGAGCTGTCTGGCCTCCAGTATCAAAGAAAATCCAGCGTGGGAGTCTGTGGATCCCCTGAAGATGAGAATCGCACACCTAGAAGAGGAGCTGGCACGAAGAGACCAGGAGCTTCGAGCACAGGAGAAGAGGCTACAGATCCTTCAAAGGGAGCTTGAGACCAAAATTTCTCAGATTGATAAACTCCAAGATGCCATTGGTTACAACAGCCTCGGGCGTTCACCGCCAGCTCCTCTGCGGCACAGTCGTCGATTGTTGAGCGTCATCAACCAGGGTTCTACTCGCTTCCACAGGGTCGCTGTGGAGGTTCATCGGCGCCTCAAGGCCAAAGAGGGAGTTTCGGCAGAACCCACCTCAGGCCAATTCTGTCGCCAACATAGAGTCCATCACATCTCCTCAGAAAGGCCACGCATCCGCAAGGATTCTGGGTAAGTGAGCTGAAATCAACCTTTCCATTAGTGCTGCCATTAGAAAGTAGACTATTACACAGTTGATTGGTTGGTTGGTTGGTTGGTTGATTTATTCAAAGCTATAACAGTCAAAATAGAAATCGAATCACGAATAGAAATCATCACTAGCAGTGTTCCCCACTGAGGCTTAGTTGTCAAACATTCTATAGTAATTCTGTCTGGAAGTTCTTCTCAAGAAAACAAAATGTGCACATTTTATGGTCAAAATTAATGGATTATAAATTGTGTTTTAAGGAAATTATTTTTTGTGCATTTGCACTTATCTCCCATTCCATTTACTATATCAGTTTTTTGTAATGTTAAAGTCAGTGAGGAAGAAACGATGTGACATATAGACAAACATCAGCGAACTGAACTTTTAGTGCAACCACATCACCTCAATGCACAATCATTTCATTTTTCCTGTGACCTTTGGTTACATATTTGCATTCAATCAAGTTTCTTAAAGTTCTGGCACAATTAAAACACATTGTTACAATCGGTACAGAGAAGTCTCACTACACTGTCTCACTGTCTTTAAAGTATCACTACAATCATTCTTAACGTCAGAATTCAGAATATCACATTACATTTATCTTACGTGCACGTGTGTGTGTGTGTGTGTGTGTGTGTGTGTGTGTGTGTGTGTGTGCGCCCCGAACAAAACAGGGAGCAGCTCAGCTTGATACCTGGTTTGATCAGAGTCACTGGAGCAGTGACTCTTCTGGAAGGTGGAGACAGGAGAGAGGTTTAGCTAAGTCTTTGTAGTATCTCCAGATCCAGAGCAGGCTTGAAAGCCTGGATTACCATAGCACACGCCAAAGAGATGGAGGGGCTGAGGAGAACACAAAGACCGCGCCATCTGTATGCATGGACAGGAATCATTAGTGTGTTAATGAATCACGCTCTTGATGGTCACGTGGGAACAATCTCCTCCACTAATTCATTCAATAGTCCCGGTTCAGCTTAGAGGAGAGCCATGTTGTTTCAGAAGTGATAATGAGAAACAGTCCGAGTAAAGACTTATCAATAAGCTGATATTAAAAACACCATGTTGTCCGCACACCTGCTGCTGATTTGGCTTTTGTACACTGTGTTGTTTACTTTAGATCAGGACTTAATTTCTACAGTATAGGAGGCTGCACTGTACCAATGAAAACACAAGCTTAATATCGTGATTAAAATATTGTTCATGTATACAAAAAATATTGTATATACAAATTTAGATTTTGCACAAAATTTTCTTTTTAAAATGTAAGCATTCAAAAATGTTGTATAGTTTGCATTAATTTTGAGTCATTTTCACTTTTAATGACTTTTGTATGTCAAGTGCAAACGTGTGATTGATAGTGTAGCTTCAATCAATGATCATGCTGCACACAGACTACCTGATGTGTGATTGGTCTAGTGCTTAATATGAAGATTACGCAGTTGTGGTCCAGAGTTTGACCTGCCATTCAGACGTTGCAAGTTTAAATCTCCCTGAGTGTCCTTGTGCCGACCCCCATATGCTCCCTACACTGTGTGTGTGTGTGTGTGTGTGTGTGTGTGTGTGTGTGTGTGTGTGTGTGTGTGTGTGTGTGTGTGTGTGCGTGTATGTGTGTTTAACCTCACTGGACAGTTAAATGCTGAAAACAATTTTGAAATTGTCCCTAGTGGCCATTTGGACACAATCACCTAGAAAAACATGTTTCAAATATTCAACAGTAAATGTGTAAGAAATAACACTAAATTTAATAAGAGTAGAATTTGTGCATTTCTGTTTAAAGCTATTCTGTGTTTTAGGATGGTCTTAATTCTTAGTAGGTTTGGTAATTCCCCGTTGCTCTTGGGGACAGTGCTTGACTGTTTGACTTCATCAGCGTTGTTAAGGTCATCTGAAGTGATCCTGCATTATTCAAGAGTTCCTGTTAAATCTGCACGGATCAACCAGTCGTAAAGGCTTCGTTCAATGTCAAAGTCTCAGAAGAGGAATTGTCTAGATTGAGCCGGCTGAATAAATAATGCAATCACAAATCTTTTTAGTAAACTGTACTGTATATTGCATACCGTATGATGAATAATGTTTTTTTACAATATGCTATTTAATTTTAACCATTTTAATTTTTTTTTCTCTCATCACAAAAACACCACGATATTGTAAATTGATTCAACGTTTTACAAAATTAATTGTTACAAAAATGTTTTAATGTCAGTTAAGGTGCTGTTAACAACTAAATTATGATTATGATGAAAATAGCAACAACAAAAATAATAATAATAATATCTCCTAACTAAATTGCTATTGTCTCTGCCCACACTTTTTTCAGAACTAAAAAGTTGATAAATGAAGCGCTGATGAACAACGACTTTCTGAAAAAGCTGGAGCCTCAGCACACTCGCGAGATGGTGGACTGTATGTATGAGAAGGTCTTTGCCGCCGAGCAGCTGGTGATTCAGGAAGGAGAGCCGGGGAACTTTCTCTACGTGCTCGCTGGTAAATGTGCCACCACCAACAAACACACAAAGCTAACATAAATACATGCAACAGGAATTTGAAATTTGAAAGACATTTGGTGAAAATGAATTGGATTAAATTATTGCGTGTTTATTATAAACTGCCGTTGAATTGCTTTGATTGCTAATTGGTTGATTCCTTGTTTCTAGAGGGTTTATTAGAGGTGATGCAAAATGGAAAGCTACTGGGACAGATGCGACCAGGAACAGCCTTCGGAGAATTGGCCATTCTCTACAATTGCAAAAGGACAGCTACTGTTAAAGGTGCGGGATTATTCTGCAATGGATGCTAATTTTTCCCAATTTTTCAGTGTTTCATGAGCTCTAGTTGCAGTTGTGTGAGGATTTGACTCCTGAGCTATGACAGCTTAATAAAGTAATCCACAAGCCCCATTAACTCTATTCTGAATCTGAAACCGGATAATGGCTTTGTGTGAGGATTATTGTTGATGTTCTTCCCATCTGCTGAAGTTCGCCAAGGGTTTAAAGCTGCAGGATGGTGAGATAATAATGGCAGGAAACGACAGGAAATCTGCATCATACTTAGCCTAGATTCAGATCTCTAGAACCTGACAGTCACTACAATTTCATTTAGATGCGAAGAAAAATGCAAAAACAATGGCTAGCAATTTGACTTAATTTGACCTTTCAAATTTAAACATGCTTTATTTATACATTTATGTGTCCACTATGAAAAGTAAATATATAATACTGTATCTAGTAAACATAACAATGTTTTATTTATATTTTATTTACACTTGTAGCTTTTATATATAAAAAATATAGTAAAAAATGTGTGTGTGAGTGTACTGTGCTGTGTGTTTGTTACAAGGATTACAGCGTGTTAGATCTGATTTAGTGCAGAACAGCTTCATAAATGTCAATTTTAAAGCATTATAAATACTTGCCCTCTTCAAACCTTGTGCAGACACTTGTGACCACTCAAGAACCATAGCTTTCTCTAAGCAGCTGTGAAATACTCTAAAAATGTTAACATAGATGCTCACAAAGTCGGAGAAGGACACAAGAAGATAGCAAAGCGTTGTCAGTTTAAAGTTTCCACAGTAAGACTAAGAACTGTAAATCAGGAATTCAGTTCTGGGAAACTGTGGAAGTCAAGACCAAGAAAACTATTTGAGAACTGCTCAAATGCTGCTAAGAAAGACAAAGCAAAACTTTTTTCACTTAGACATGATCTTCACAGAAGGGCTATCATAAAGCATCACAAAAAAGCCATCACTATGCATCAATGACAAGATTTTGTGATTAAAGAGAGATAAAGAGAATCTGCATTTTGCATGAAATAATGTCTGAACGCTAAAATGCTATTTCCTCCTGAATTGCACGGTTAATGTTTTTTAGGAAATGTTAATGGGTGTTGTTAGCATGACTTGTGTTAATGAAGTTGGTAAACAATTGTAGCTGTGACTCAGTCACATATCTGGGTTCTGGACCGTCAGACGTTTCAGACGATTATGATGACATCCACACAGGCCAGACAGGAGGAATATTTCAGCTTTCTGCGCAGGTACATTCACCTCACTCGCAATACTTGGTAGAAGTAGAGACTTCAAACTGAATCAAAATAATCAAAGATGTGTAAGTTACTGTTTAAGTTTTTTTTATTAACAAATATTGGAAAAGTCCAATTTTTTTTACCTGCAGGTCGTCCAATCAAATTCCCACGCACAAGTTTTATTCCAAACTACAGTTTTCTGCCTAAATACACTTTTTTTTCTCTTGGGAAATCTATACCAATACTTATACTGATTCAGTCTGTAAGTTTTAAATATGTTTTTTCTTCAGTGTTTCCTTGTTGAAAGATCTTCCTGAAGAGAAACTTGCCAAAATCATCGACTGTCTTGAAGTTGTAAGTCATAGGTTGTATTGAATTTTTTTGTGTGCTTTTATGTTTTTAACAAAACCACAATTTTTTGTTCAAACTCTATAAGGACTTTTTTGACAAAGGAGAATATATCATACGTGAAGGGGAGGAAGGAAACACTTTCTTCATCATAGCTAAAGGAGAGGTATGTTTAATGTGAGGTGGCTAATTATGTGTTTATTGTGCATTGCAATTATATCATATTTATTGCATGTTCATACACACATACAGTACACACACACACACACACACACACACACACACACACACACATATAAAGAGTTGAGGAAAAAAATATTAGCCCACCTAGAAAATTGTCATTGAAACATTTAAACAGAGCAAAACTAAATTAAACACAGCTATTGTAGACAGCTATTGTGTGTGTGTGTGTGTGTGTGTGTGTGTGTGTGTGTGTGTGTGTGTGTGTGTGTGTGTGTGTGTTTCTGTGCATGTTTGGGAGTATGTGTGAGTGTGTTTGTGTGTCTTCTGCCGTGTGTACATTTATGCCCGTCTCTCGTCCTCAGGTGTGTGTGACACAGACTACCGAAGGTTTTTCTGAACCGCAGGAGATTAAGACTCTCGGTGTGGGTGATTACTTTGGAGAAAAGGCTCTCATAAGGTTTGGTGATGGTTCAAACGTTTCAATGTCATTTTAAAAGTCACTCATCACTCACTTCATTCACTGTAAGCACATTTTACACTCTCAAGAACGTATTACAGAGGCAAGATGTGGGAGCCAAGAATCTCTGTCGTCTGAAAAATGTTCAATTCTACTCCAGAATTCCCCAGAAACCCACTCTTTTCATCTGATATTGCAGTAGAGATGGAGTTTGGTTTCATACAAGATTGAGTGGAAAGAAATGACAAAAGATGTCAGAAATATGTAGAATATATGATAAAATACGTATAATGTAGTGACTATTGAATCTCTTTACATTTTCTCCCATGCTGTGTTATATGTGCAGAACAAATATGACTTAGGAGCTAGTTTTGATTATTAAAAATGCATTCAAAATATCATGTTGTATCAATAATATGTAATGCTATTTGTAATGGGGAAGCATGTTTATTCAGTATTTAAAACCGATTGTAAACAAATTGATGTTGAGTATGTATAAAAACTGTTGACAACATCAACACTGTTTTTCAAGCCCAAATTCTCGCCATGATTTCATGTCAAAGACATAACCTGGTCGTTAACACGTAGATTCTTCTGATTGACTTTCAGTGAAGACGTGCGCTCAGCTAATATTATCGCCACAGAGAACGACACACAGTGTTTGGTGGTGGACAGAGAGTAAGTGACGGTTCTTCCTTCTTGACACAGTGTGTTCTGTCACACGAGCCGGAAATGTTTGTAGTAATCTTTGATTTCAAGATGAGCTTTGATATTTTATACCTTTTTTTTTTTTTTTATAAATCACTACTATATACGACAATGCTTTATAAAGCATTATTAAGTATGAAATCAACTGAGGGTCACAGTAAATATGTGCTTGTAAAAAAAGATTTGTGTGAAAATAAATTGAGGTGTTACAAATGATCAAAATGCTCTTTCAGGACCTGTTTGGGCTGGACTGTTTTAGAAAATCAGCTCAGGGAATCAAAACAAAGCCGTAATTTGTACTTGTTGGATTAAGGTCGAAGTTTACAGATGCTACAGAAGTCTAGTTTAAAATTTCTTATTTTAGTTTAATTCCATTCCTTCCCTTTTTCCATTTTCACTCTCGGATTTGTCATTGTTTGTTGGTGACTAGACAATGCATAAAGATTGATTATGGATTAAAAATATTTATTTAATACATTTGTTCTTGAATTGCAATACAATGCAGAGCCCCGATGTCCAGTTTGAAACAATGACGTATTTTCATTGAACTACAATAATACAATATAAAAATCTTTAAGTTTAATATGAATGCATGTGCTCAATACTTTGTCTGTGGATTATCTTCAGCAACTTCAATCAAATGGTGGGAACGTACGAGGAGCTGCAGGCGTATCTGAGGGAGTACGTGGAGCAACTCGCTCTGAGCGATGAGAGGAGGAACGCCGCGTAAGAACATACACATGCTCGACTGTTTCTGTGTCACTTTTAGAACATCATTTCCCATCAGGCCTCAGTCGCCCTTGTACGAGTACGGTCCAGAAGCAGCAGAGCTCAGAAGACTGAAAGAAAAAGCCGCGGCTCTGTCCAGTAACTTTTTTCTGAAGGAACTTCAAGTGGTGGCCACTCTTGGCATGGGCGGCTTTGGTCGGGTTGAACTGGTTAGAATCTTATCACAATAAATCCAGTGCATTATATCTGATTGAATTAAAAATGTCAAAACTGTTGTTTGTGTGCTTCCTTTTTTTATCTTTTAGGTAAAGCTTAAACATTCAGAAGAAACAGCATTTGCTTTAAAGTGTATTAAGAAAAAGCACATTGTGGAGACTAGACAACAGGAGCACATCTATTCAGAGAAGAACATCCTCCAGCAGTCTAGTTCCCATTTTATTGTCAGGTCAGTTAACGTGGGAATTTTGTTAGAATTAATAAAAAGAACCATGTGAAGATGTTTACTCAATCTGATGTTACTATGTGTGGAAAAATATAACTTTCATCAATATGGTTTGTACCTAATAATCAGTAAATTACATGCAGGACCATGGATTCTCGGATTGTTTTGTGATATAAAGTAGACGGCGTATGTGAGACGGAAGTCTTGACTTCAGTACATCCACTAGTTTCACTTGTATCATGACTTGTGTTCTGGATGTTGCTAAGACGTCCACAAGAATCTCTCTCTGCTAACATGGCTGTCAGAATGTTTACTCTGCCTCTTTTTATCACCACCCTGGCATTTGAGGAGGAAAGGCCTCACATGCACAACTAGTTCTCTATGTAAGGGAAGTATTTCTTTCTGCTGTAGGTTGTTCCGAACATTCCGGGATGAGAAGTGTGTGTACATGCTGCTGGAGGCTTGTCTCGGTGGGGAGCTGTGGAGCATTCTGAGGGACATGTGAGTGTAGGTTTCTGTTACTGCTTCGGGAGGCATTACACTTCTGCTGATGAGCGTGCTTGATGGTTTGGACATTATCCTTGTAGGAGCTGCTTCGACGAGCCAACTGCTCGCTTCTGTACAGGATGTGTGCTGGAAGCGTTTGACTACCTGCACGGAAGAGGCATTGTGTACAGAGACCTGAAGCCTGAGAATCTGCTTCTGGATGGAGAAGGCTATGTCAAAATGGTAAAATACATATTTGTACTCCAACAATCCAAAGGATTTTTATTAGAACTGGACTGATGGACAGACAAACCAGGGGATGGTAGATGAACAGACAGATGGAGAGATAGACAGGTAGCGAAAAAGATTAATGATTGATGAAAAGTTGGATGGATGAATGACCAGATAATTTCTTTTCTTCTAAATGCAGAGAAAAGGCCACTCTTCATTAAGACACATACTTTCAACTCCTCCCTCACACACACACTCACACTGTTTTAGGGAGTTTTAGGTCTTACTCTTATCTCAGAAATCTTCTTTGTAGTGGGAACAAAGAACAGAGAAACATGTTCTTTTGGAACTATAGCAGGCCATTGTGAATTCCCCATAAATTCCTCATATAATAGCTTGTCTTCTTTGACATTAGTTACAATGTACTAATACATGAGCAATAAAGCAATGATTAGCATAGCACTTTAAAAACCTGTGATATATGTTCATAAGACATTAAAAAATCCCAAAACAACAAGTATGACCCCTATTTATACTGTATGTATACACAATATCATACTTTCATAATTAAGAGCATATGAAGCAAAAACACATTTTGAAAACAGTTGCCTTACCGTACTCGGAATGTTTTTCACCTCTTTGGCTTTTTCAGACTGACTTCGGCTTTGCCAAAAAGATTGGGCTTGGTAAGAAGACGTGGACGTTCTGTGGCACTCCGGAGTACGTGGCTCCTGAGGTCATCTTGAACAAGGGCCATGACTTTGGAGCAGACTGCTGGTCCTTGGGCATCCTGGTCTTTGAGCTGTTGATGGGAAGGTACTGTATTCCTGGTTCTTCCGGGCATGATTCAGTTAGTTGACGTTATGATGACTTTAACAGTTCCAAAGTCACTATTTGTTGGTGCTGTTCCCCGGATTCCTAAAGTACACTATATTTGTATATTTATTTGCATATTTGTTTATACGCTATAAATACTGTATATAGGTACACGTGTACAAGCTACAAACAATGTGCATTCTAATAACATGTGTTTGATGTTCTAATCCAAAATCTTTTCTTTTTCAAATCACTACTTCAGTCCTCCATTTACTGGGTCCGATCCCATCAGGATCTACACAATGGTTCTTCATGGTATAGAGAAAGTGGATTTTCCTAAGCGCATAGGAAAGCGTCCGGAAGATCTCATCCGAAGACTCTGCAAGTGTGTCTTTATGTTTACTTTTATGTCTGTAATGGCAGATTAAACTTAACAGCAATGCATCGGTACCTGTTTTTGCTATTTTTCCTTTTAGTGTTTCCGATGTTTTCTTTCTACTATTTTGAGAAAGGTTTTTACATTTTATGATAATTACATTTCTTCTTTTTGCAGACTGAACCCACCAGAACGTCTTGGAAATAAGAAAAATGGCATTAACGATATTAAGAAACACAAGTAGGTCAAAACACTGAATGTGTTTTTTTTCCAAGATAATGTAGATAAATATAGGTATATTTTTATGTCTGAGTAAATACAACCTGAGTTCCAAATCTGCTGTTTTACAGTAATTTTAGTTGAATTTTAGACCAAATACTGAGAACCACCATAGCGTTGTTGAACCATCAGGAGAGCGACGGTGCTGTTGAAAACAATCTCTCCTTAGTGTTTAAGCTTCTTTTTAATAGTCACCCTGGAGTCTTTCATTCACACTCGGGTGACAATAAACCCCACGTATTGCTCATCAGAACGACATGTGAGGGACTGGTGGGCTTTAATGCATGCTTGGTTCCTGGACTGTTCTTCTCAGGTGGTTCCAAGGATTCAACTGGGAGGGACTGAGGAGGCGGAAGCTCACGTCTCCACTGCGGAGAGAGGTAAACCGCTTGGGATCTTTCATCTTATGCTTTGACACTTGTTGGAAGTCTAATGGTCCATGGTGGTGGTGTTTTGTCCAGCTTAAAGGGCCTCTGGATCACAGTCATTTTGACATGTTTCCCCCTGAACTGGAAGAACCTCCAGATGAAATGTCTGGCTGGGATAAAGACTTCTGAGAGTCTCTGTAACATGATGGTCATGCAGGGTCTGAACTGAAGACTTGAGTCAAGTTTGGCCATCTGCAATGGTACATGACTAATACTTGATTTAAATTCCACAGTTTTACACTAATTAACAAAAGGCTCCACATAAAGAATCACTGGAAACGTTGTTAGATATAATGCCTTTATATTTGTTAGTGAATTCACAGAACTGTACATTTGCTTTACTGATGGGAAGGAGAAAGAACTTTGGGCATGTTTACGTATACCTGTGGACTGTATAAATGTATGTATGTATAGTATACAATGCTCTGATGTATGAAAATATATATATATTTTTTTTCAACTAAATAAAACTGTCTTTTAAGAAGGAACTGTCGAGATCTTATGCCGATGTTATTGGACTAATCAACCTCAGTCGTATTTTTTACCACTCAGAAGAACGCCCTCCAGGTAACAAACAAATCAATACACCCTCGGTTTCATTTTAATGTAGAACTGCTTGCAGAGGAGAAAAACTAATTTTAGCATTCAATTAAACGTTCAAAACAATCTTGTCTTTTCAAATCAGTAATGACAAGACAAATGCTCTTCCATTCACTGGTGAATCTCACAAATTCTTTCTGCTTTGAATGTACTTATTATATGGGCACGTGTAAGTACACTTTATTTTTGATGCACGTAGGCACTATTTGTTAAATGAGATCCACACCAATTTCTGCACCAATTGACTTAGTTTAACGACAAAGGTTAAATGTCAAGCTAATGATGGCCACAAGGTGGCGTTAGTGAGCCAAGGTTTAAATTGTAGAAATCCATCAACAAGTTCAAATGCACATACAAAAATGATATGCAAAACTTTTTTATGTCCGTCAAAAAATGCATTATTATCACAGCATGGTGAAATAAGTAAGGAGAAGTGTACCTCAAAGGAAGCATATTACAAAATCAATAAAATCTAAAAAGTAAACTAAGTTAAACAAACAAAAAAAAATTATAATATAGACTTTTATAATGTGTAAACTATAGCGTAATTATATAGCAAGTAACTATAAAGTGAGACTTGGGTGTTACGTACATTAAAGGCTCTTTACAGTAATTTGGGAAAAGCTTTTATACAGAGCCACTTACAAAATCAAGATAATTGTCTATTAAAGTAAACAGTAACTGCTTTAGAACAGTTTTTATTTTTATTTTTATAGAAACAGTATTAAATATATAACGCAATAGATTGATCACAACGCAACACATAGATCACAGCAATAGATCAGCAATACTTAGTTTACATTTTACGCAATAGATCCTATTCTGCTTGTGTTTGGTTGTGTGTGTGTGTTCCGGCATTTGGCACAAAGCTGGGCTCAAAAACCTGCTTTTTAGCACAAAGTAGGGTCCCGTTGTGTACTTGTGGGGTCTTTGTCTAGGGCCCCACAACTTTGAAGATCTTCTTGAGGATCAAGATGTAATTTTAGGCAGTGAGTTTTTGTTAAGAGTGTGTGTGTCTGAGAAGATGGTACATGGAAAGAGATTTGTGACATTTGGCTCATCCAACTGGCAGCCATCAGTGAGGAAACGCCAGAGATGGGTGAGGTGGAGAGTTGTTGTCATAGCAACGCACCAGAGTTCCTTTTTGAAGCCTTTTTCANATTGCATGCATAAGAGAACTTTAGTATTTCCTGACATGCTGCAAAAATCAGTCACAACACATTCCAGTATTTTTCCCACTCTTTCCCCTCGTCTTTGGCTGGTATCTGTAGATGCAGAAGGTGTGTCTTTATGACATATTTTATGACTCTATTGTGCTGGGGTTTGTGGAATGTGCAGCCAGACTGATCCTGGAACAGACTTTCATTCTTCAAGGGAGCGAAAAGGAAACGAGAATTGTATCGATCCCGCAGAAGCACATAGTAACTAATGCACATAATTAGTTTGCCAAGTTATATTAGGAGGTCAATGTGTACATTATTTTCCATTTCTTTCAAGTCCATTTTTGGCCATGTTTAAACATTAATTTTTATCAACATAACTTTACAGGAAAGGGTTATTTGTGAATCTTACACAGACGTGTATTTTTTATCTTGAATAAATATTTTTATATTTTATCAATATTCATAGTTTACATTCATACATACTTTTTCCTTTGTCGGTTTTCAATAAAGCGAAGCTGTGTCAGGATCCGTCTCTCTTTCTGGTCTGACGGAGACTGGTATTCTGGCAGTGCCCCAGTCATTGTTTCCACTTTTTGTGTTCTGGTTTCTATATTCAAGTTGTCATAGTTTTCCTTGATGTCTTTCTGTTCTGTTCTTTATTTGTCATTATCAGTTCACCTGTGTAAAGTGTTTTTTCACGTGTCATGATGAATAGAAATATAAATTAAATACATAAATATCCAGAAATAAATGGGCACAAGGGACCAAAAAACAAACAAACACTAGAATCCCTCTCCAGCTGGTATTTGGGCAAGAGACTGTCCATAGTTTTGTTTTTCAGGATTATTATTTTGTTGGTTTTGAATATTGCCCATAGCATCAGTTTTGTTTTGGATAATTGGCCCTCTGTGTTTTTCTTTTGCCCCTTGAAGTAGTTCATTTTATTTTATTGTGTAAATATGTGCGTCCATCCTCTTGTAAATCTTGATAACCACCACAGCAGATTTGTCGTAAATATATTAAACATATAATGCATGTTTTTTCAAGTGACTATTTGATCAGCATTCTATAAAAACAGATAGAAACACTGTTTGCTGAAAACAATAAAACTTTTTTGTTTAGTGCTTAACAGAAAATGCAAATCAAAATACGGTATAAGTGAAATTATATAGTTTGATCGATATCCATCGGCAAAGCATAAAAAATACACTCATTGGACGTTATTAAGAAATATATTTATTACAAATACATTTGTATATCAATGCAATATGCATGATGACGTATGCTATCCATTCCGTACACAACAGTATAAAAGTATTTCTTTTGCACACCTTGCATACATCTGTTCATCACAGCATCGGCTCCCATTCGTTTGTACCCACCAAAGTCATCTGACTATAGATTTGCATGCATGTCAATTATCTGTTACTAATCATGAAAATGATAAAATTAAAATGTTTACATTTATTCTGGATATTTTCAAGTTAGACACTAGTACCTAATTTAGCTTTTTACAATTACAGCAGAATATTGTTTTGACATGTTACTCTCTGATATTCCTGGGTCAGATGGGAAGTGCCTAGACGCAGCAAGAGATAGTGTAGGACATAGTGTAGCAAATTATGTTTGCTTTGCACCATACCGCTTCATGGCTTATTAACATAAACTGTATAGAGCGGAGTCCACTCTTGTGCTCCAAATACAATTATTTGACCGTTACACTTACAGGAGTAAACTGATATTTGGGACGTGTTTACAAATTGTTTTTGCAAATTCAAACATGATGTGTTGGACATGCTGAGTGTGCAAAAATTAAAACGGCAACATGAAGGTTTGAGTTTGTGTTTGCTTTAACACACAGAATTGGACAAAGCTTGCTTTGTTCAAACAACATTTCTGACAAAGACAAGTGCAATTCACAACTTTTATAATTTTCTGGAATATCTTTCCACAGTATCTGACACAAATTAACTTAATTTAAATTAGTTATATTGCAAACTAATGACCCTCGTGTTAGGTGTGAAAAGCTATTACACAACATGTTATTTATTATATTTAATAAACAATAAATTGTGAAAGGATTTTAATGCTACAAATGTTTTATATCACCCTGGGAAGTGCCTAATTGAACTATTTCTTTTATGCAACTTTCCGAATGTGTTTTTTGGAAGAATGTTTGGCAGGAAAAAGGGAAGCGCTTGGGGATCTGTGAGTTGGGGCTAATGTCTCAGGTTCGTACTTTGGGCATTTCTTCACTTTAAATAGAAGAAAGATCACAAATGTTATATAACAGGTTAGGAGCGTGAAGAACTACTATAAGTCATGTAAACGTTATCTTGAGCTCCATCACATTACGGTGAAATTCTATANGAATGTGTTTTTTGGAAGGATGTTAGCCAGGAAAAAGGGAAGCGCTTGGGGATCTGTGAGTTGGGGCTAATGTCTCAGGTTCGTACTTTGGGCATTTCTTCACTTTAAATAGAAGAAAGATCACAAATGTTATATAACAGGTTAGGAGCGTGAAGAACTACTATAAGTCATGTAAACGTTATCTTGAGCTCCATCACATTACGGTGAAATTCTATATACGTAGGCGCAGGAATGTAAATGTGGGAGACATGCCCATAAACACATACACGCATATTTCTTATACACTAACACTCGGGCAACCATTTATAACAGCAATATATAACAGCGATATGATACATGTTCAACATTGCATCCTGGTATTTTACAAACATAAGTCTGCAAAATCTGCAAAAATACATTTACTTACCACTGTAGGAATGTCACCATTTGAAAACACTTTTACACGTGGACTCGACGGTCCATTTTCCTTCTCTGCACTTTCTTTGACATTAAAAACACTGCATTGCTTTTTCCGTTTTTCAAGATCTGGTCTTAAGTCCGTCCCATTTGACATCCCGTCTGACTCCCAGTCTGGACTGGAAAAGGCTTTTCTTTTCCCATGTCAGTAGAAAATCTCAGCAGCAGCTCCGATTCTGAAAGTAAATGTGAAAGTGTCAGAGAGATTAAGATGTCTTGTGTTCCTCTGATGCTGTGTAAATGTCATTGGCTACTTTCATTTTAAATTTGTTTTTTAACATCTATAATGTGTCTTTCTACTAGGTAATATATATAATTCATAGCAAAACAACGCTTCTCTTCTTCAATGTGACTTTTGTACTAGTATTTTGATGTGGATAATGAAGATATTTTGGTGTGAATACATACACTCTAAGATATGTAAGCATGATCAAAAAGCAACGTACATTTTAAATACAACACACACACACATGCATTAATTTGTAAAATATAAATTATACATATGTATTATGAAAAATCCTGGAATAAAATTCATATTTCATAATTTAAAGGATTTGATTTGTGCGTAATGTTGTATATTCATATATGAAACAAGTCAGCAAAGTAATTCCTGTTTCTGTGTTTTTCAGATACAAACTTTAATTGAACTATGTCTTTGTTTGTTTTTATTTAAAAGTTATGTTTTTTTCTATTCAAGTTCATCATTTTCTTTCATTTTGATGTATCTTGATGTAAGAAAAAGAAAACTCACCCTTCTCTATAACAGCTAGCAAAGTAAGCAGCGTACGTTTTTTATAATACCTACAGATTTAGGACCATTACTGCATTAAGCTTTAGATTTAATTTCTTATGAAGCACTTTTTCTGAGTAAAATTTTGATCACTTTTGACCATCTCAAGGGAGCTGGACTAAATAAACAGAACCAACAGCATATTTAACAATAACTGTGATATCGACTGCCTGTGACTTATAGTGAGAGTTTGAATGTATGTGTCGGTGTGTACCACTCTGCAATCGATTGGTCACCAATCCAGTGGGTGTGTCCTGTCTTCTGGGGTTTTAGGATTGGCTGTGATTTTCTGCTTGTTTTATCACCGTGTTTTTTTACTAAGTCCATGCTAATGGAATGAGTGAGTGTTACTTGGTGATGTTTGAATGGTGAATGTTGACTCATTGTGAATGTTGAATGTGACTCACCTGCTCAGTCCAGCTGTGGCCGTAGAAAGTCCAGTTTCTAAAGACCCAGTGCGATCATTGAGGTCCTGTTCATCCTGGGTTCTGTCGACATCAGATCTGGTCTGTGAGGAGGAAGCAGAAGCTGCTTTAACGACGCAGATTGTGTCGTTTGTTTATTGCAGTCATGATGTGGTTTATTTTTATTGTTAATTCAAAGTGTGACTTAGAAAACAAACAAGTATGAACCACTCTAATATACAACTCTTATCAAATTTGTGCTTTTCATGCTTTAATAATGATTATAAACTTATGCTTATCAAAATAGAGAAACCTGCTTTTTACTTTGGGAAAAAAATATTTCTGAGAATAATTAACTCTCAACTTTAGTTTTTTTGTGTGTGTGTGTGTATATATATATTTTTTNTGTCTGCATATGTGTGTGACAGATAGAGTTTAAGAATTTATAAAAGTTATAAATGTGGTGTGTCTCTGACCATTGCCTCTTGAGCTATACGTATTGCGTGAACCGCTGTGCCATGTGAGTTCATTCCCCAAACCCACTAGTTCTTGGAAAGAAAGCACATTCAGCCCAGCTCCCATATCTCATCTAATGAGAGAAATACACGGCGAATTCTCCAACTCCCACGTGCATACCTCCGTTAGCCCTGAAACCATTCATCTGTCTGTGTGTGGGATCCGGCTAAGAGGGGTTGGAAAAGACATTTTTCTGACGGTCTGTCCTTTGCTTCCGATGATATCAGTGAAGTCAAGCTGGTCTCAAACGGAGTGATGCATCTGAATCCACAGGTGGAAGCAGCAGGGCTGTATGTCAGAGATCAGTGTGTCGCTATCAGAGGTTTAAGAGATCTGTGTTTATTTACACAGCGCAGTGCTAGTCACTGACTTGCACTCGAGGCTTACGCTCAGCTATTTAGAAGGAAGCACCGCCGAGCTGATTAGAAAGCCAAACTTTCTGATTAGAAAGCCAAGTGCTTTCCCGTTTGAGCCTGAGCATGTGGCGCCTGATCAGAGACGCTGTATTGAATTGGTTAGGAGCAAGGTGGCGTACTGCTGTCGCCTTACACCAGACGTTTGGAACAAAGTTTAAGAGCCCCGGTCCAGGGTCTTTCTATGTGGAGTTTACATGTTCTGGTGAATCTCCTCTGGGTCTTTAGTTTCTTCCCACAGTTCAAAACTTTGTCTTCAAATGAATTGGACTCGGGAAAAACTATCCATAGATGTGAGTGTCAATGTGTGTGTTTGTGTGTCAATGATCTAACATTGGTGTCAGCTCCTCGTGAACCAGAAGTCGAAAAGTGGTTTAGAAAATGTTTTGGTTCAATTTTGTAGATTAGAAATAAATAATTGATAATAAATTGACAAACAAATCAATTGATTGTCATTATATAAGTATACGTGGTGTATCATTGAATAGACATTTATGGGGACATATATTGTTGAAGGCAGATGGCCTTTCTATCACAATTCTTGGATTAAAATTAAGATTGAATTCATTTTGTTTTTTAATTCACAAGTATAATTGAATTTAATAAGTGGTTCTCTTTGGTCATTTTAAATGTGGGTGTGTATCGTATACGTACAGTATATAGGAATATTAGTTTAATACTGTAATATGTTACATTCATTCTGGCTTCAGGAGATGAAGTCTGATTGTTGACAGATGAATTACCGGTAAAGCTGTGGACACGATCTCTTCAGGGACCCTGAAGACAATCCCAGACGGCCAGGACTTCTCAGCTTGCTCTTCTTCACCAGGTCCTTCACTCTTCCCCAGGTGTAGTTTTCACTTAACTGTAGACATTATGGAGGTATGGATGTAAGAATAAGCGTCGAAGTATTATGATCAGAAATAATTGTTCAACTTTGTTCTTAAAATAGTAGGCAGTTGTGGTCCAGTGTTAGGACTTGTCTCCAAGAGGTTGCAGGTTTGAATCTGGCTGGTTCTACAACTGATGTTCTTGAGCAAGACACTGAAACCTAAATGGCATTCAAATTATATTCTCACCAGCCAATCAGGGCCAATCAATTCAAACAAACGAAAACATTTGAAGCGGAAAAAAAAATGTTTCAAATGAAAATGTGAAGATTGCGAGCAAAAAACATAATTGTGATGCATTTCACTCATTCCTATATGGTCAATTTTCCATGACAATTGAAACTAAAACGCATGTTTTTGGACTGGGGGGAAACTTACACATTTTAAATGTTACAGTATGAAGAAATATCACAAGTAATGATTTAAACTTTTAACAGGGTCTGTTAGCATCTTCATACCTACTGTAGTGTTTGTTAGGTAACTTACTCTATGTTTCATCGCCCACAACCCTCGATTAAAATTGTCTGTAGGAATGAGGAATTTAGTGAAGAAAGGATTATTTCTAGTGAGAATTAGAGAGAAGCAGTTGGCGTGACTCACTCGTCTGTGAGGAGCTAAGAGAACTTCCGCACTGTCACTCAGGTACTTTGCTTCTCCTTCCGTGTAGCTTCTTCGGTTCAGGCCTCTCCTCCAGAGAGGAAGTCCAGCTTCACTTCCTGTGCACAGAAAAAGTCATTTGAGACAACAGGGACAAAGATTGTTGTGCACATCTACGTAGTCATGTTTCAAGGCAGAGTTTGTTCTGTAAAGAATCGCTTTCCTGTAGTTAGGTCTTATGTTGTAACACCAAACATGTTTGATAAACAGAGAAGACATTAAGACATTTGATGGTTAAAGCTCAGTTACTTTGGATAAATGCATCTGCTCAATGTGTAAGTCTACATGTAAAATTCCAGAGATTCCAGTAGTGGTGGTATTAGTAGTCTTTCCCATTTCTCTTAAGACACCCTCCCAAATGTCAGAACGTAAGAATGAAGAAATGCTCCTTGAAAAACAATACTTCAGTATGTTTAAGCGTTTTAAGAGGGAAATGAATCGAAGCACATTCCAGTACTCACATACTAGCTTCACTGAATTCATTTGAAAAGATTGATTAAACTTAAAATTTCAATGTCTAGGTTTTGTTAAGTCACCCAACTACATAAGTTGATTTGGCTCAACTTAGGTGGTTCAAGTTGAACCAAATCGTTTAGTTTAATCAACTTGAACAGTGAATTTAAGTCTAAATCATATGTACTTCTACTGTAAATATGAGCCATATTTATTCACATGCCACATGCTTCTATTTTTGTAACAGGCCTGTAAAAAAACAAATTCAACACACTGCACATGCACAAAATTCTCTGATGGCTTTTAAAACAAAACATCGAAATTAGAATGTATCGGGGTTTTTTTGTTTGTTTGTTTTTGAAAAAAACATATCAGAAAAAAAAGATTTAATTAAAGTTTTTAAGTTATGCATACTTTCAAAGGCCATTCTGAGCTCTGGGACACTGACCTCGCTTGGCCACCCTGAGGGGGACGTGAGTGACCTCTGGGATTGTGGAGAGGTCAGACAGGGTCAGGCTTGATGACATCAGGCTGTAGTGGTCGATGCGAAGCTGTCTCTTCAGCTCCTGAAAGGCCAGGCTGGCTGTGCCACAGCTACAGTGCCGCAGGAAAAAGTCCTAAAGCAGACAGCAGAGGCAGTCAAGCATAGTTCTAGTTATATTTAGTTCTAGTTTCATTTAACACATTATGTGTTTTTAGAAATGAAATGTTCTCTAACAGGGGTGGGCATTTTTTTTTCTGCTTGATAAACTATCATTTGCTTGATAAACTTTTCTGGAGAGCCAGACCAAAAGGCCGAACTCAATACTGTATATTATTTATGGTTTTTCTTCACAAAAAGAAAAAAAATAACAATTTTTTAACATTTTTGTATCATTTCAATGTTCATCTTGAAGTCCCCAAACACTTTGATTTGCTCCTGCAAAGACATTTGACACATCAGTTCAAATAGGTAAAATGAAAACAAATGAGAAGAAAACGCTCTCCGGTACATTTCCCTGAATGTTGACAGTAGTGTCACATCAATGCTGATGGGTTTTTCATGCTCTTTATGGAGAACAGCTTCTGATCTTTGAAGCTCTCTGCTTTCTCTTTATTGATAATCTAATGATGCCATTACTCATGCATTTGATTGAGATTTTGATGTTTATTTAAGTTGTGTTTGAAAGCAAAGATTTGCATTCAAATAATTCAAATGCTCATGCTATTGAAGCAGAGATTTGAGAAGAATTGGTCATGGTTGATAACTGAAGAGATAAAGGACTGTAAGATATGCTGGTCTGCGGCTGAATGCTTTCATGAGTGCGGATGAAAGCCTGCTGTGAAGGTCTAGGGCCGGCTGGGTACCACGGTGGAGACCAGAGCTTTTCAGTGGACTTCTGCTGCGATTGATGTATGGAACAGCAGGCCGCTGCGTGTCGCATTTTCCTCCAAGGACACACACATTCATTCAGACATCATTCACGAATCAATTGTATTCCTTTATTGCCGTTAAGGTGGCTTAAAAAAATTGGGTTTTTTCTCAACTTCAGAAGGTTTTTTCAATCTTCTTATTTAAGAGTTGATTAAGACTCTAACCTCTGAGAGTAGAGTTTGTATTTTCAAAGTAGGGGTTATTTTCTGTAAAACATGATGTAACTGCTATAAAAATATAAATAATAATGAAGATTAAAAATTATAGATTCCTTCGTTGCTAAATCCTGATTGATTGAGCTGATGGATTAAAACCTTTTTTTTCAATCAAGAAATGTAAAGACGTGAAGTTCAAAACATACAAACTTTAAAATTCATAAAAGTATGAAACAGTCTTTATATTTTCCCATTTTAATTTGCCTTTCATTGGCCTCTCCTTATCCTTTTCTTTCTTTGGTGACTTTGAAGCAGAAGCCCCCGCTGAGCTCAGTCACTGTGACGGTGAAGCCTCTGGCCCCAGAGCTTGACCTGACAGAGCTGCTTCTCTGTACAACCATCAACAACACTGCTCTCATTCAGCAGCACGGAAACTAGAAGCCAGGACGGTGTCTGCACCGTTTAATGTCACAGGCCTTAAGCGAGACTCAAGGCAAGGCAACATTTTAAGAATTGTAAAAAGAGTCTTCACGTTTGGCATCAGTAGGATTCCACCAATCCAGACATTTCCCATGTTTAATCTCCTTCTGCAGATGCAACAAACAAAAAGCCACAGGAAAGGACTTTTATCTTGGAAGCATGTCAACATGACACAAACAGAAACACTTCAGTCCTTGTGGGGGGCTTCAGGGTCTTTGAACATGTCGCCCACGTGCAGGAGACGGAACTCAGCTGCTGCTTTCCTTGTACAATACATCTGTGCACGTCAAGTCAAAGTCGCCTAAAACTCACTTTAAACAGTTGGATTTATACTGAGACCGTTCAAATAATCATTTGCCCTGGATATAAATCTGGTTTTAAGCCAAACAGAAAAGGCTGAGATTGATCTGATCCAGACCTACAGCAGTGCAGGATTAGGTCAACACAAATGTTCCACGAGAAAGTTTGCTTCTCATCAAACCTGCTTGGTCTTAATCACTCGGCCTTCCTTCTGCAGTCCACAGATCTGCTTTTGCAGCCGCAGGTTGTGTTCCTGTAGCTGTCCGATCTTCTCGATAAGTTGGCAGATGTGCTCCAGGTATCCTAAGCCAGAGCCCAGTGGGTTGGACTGGTTGGACTGATTCACCTAGTCATAAAAGAGTCATAAAGAAAGAGCAAACACATCGTTTAGCAGGTAATTACTGCTATAATAAAAGCTTTAATAATGAAGCTTTTTGAAATAATAAAACATTTTACTTTTTTTATGTAATAGTGGAATACTGTTTATGGAATTTCTAGCTGTTTGTGTTTAAACGCGACTCAATCTGTGACATTGAAAAGTGCATGAATGTGAATGTACATTGTGAAAAATACATACAGTAGTTTTTTTTTTTTTCAAATATGACATGTTTATATACGATAATTGTAAATTGAAAATTTATGTTAGTTATTTTGTAATCAGAATGACGAGTTTTTAAAATATGAGTGTTTTGAAAAAAAAAAAAAAAAAATGAAAATACATTTTATCTTAAATTAAGAGCAATAGTTTTTAATTAAGAGTATAATAATTGAATTATTATATAGAAGTGAGGCATTGAACACATGTTGTTATTTTTGTTCAAAATAAAAAAAAAAAAAAATCAAACAATAATTACAAAATCTTTGCATGTTAATGACCTAATCAAGTAAAGTTTCATTTAGTAACTTGCATACATGATTTATACTAGACAAAGCTGTGAATTCCCTCATCTCTATTGTATTTAAGCATTGTCTTAAATAAGCAGATTGCTGGAAAGGTTTGCATACAGTGGAGGATTTTGCTTAACAACTAAAAAAAGACAGTGAGAAAAGACGTTGATAAGGATCATTTGGAGAATTTGACTGTATGTGCTCAGGTGCACAAACCACAAGCTTTACTTCCGAGATTTGTAAATTCTTCACTTTTTTTACGCAAGAATTGACATTATGCAAGTTATGTGGTTTAGAGGCCTTTCAGCTCTTTAATATATTTTTATATAAAAAGATAACATTTAGAGTTTACATTTCATTTAAAAAATGATTTTTGTATTAATAGGAGAAAAATTAAAACCAAACATTGTATTATTTGTTAATTTTTAGCTAAGAAAATAATAATGCAAAGCTGCAGATACTCAAGTAAAAAAAAGAAATCAAAAGAAAATTTCGACCAAATATTTATACAATCATCAACATTCCAAAAGGCATCCCAACAAAAGCAGGAAGTAAGTTCAGGTCTTGCATTTTTTTCCTTCCAAAAGCTTTTCCGTGCCATTTACGTACATTTCAGTCCCAAAGCAGCGTTAATGGAAACACAGGGGCTGAACAATAGAGGACATGACGGAGGGATGAAATACAGAGTGCTGACATCACTCGCTTCCTTCGGCAGAGTGTGAGACCCTCAGGTCACGATTTGCTCTCCACACCAACTTTTCTCATGGTGAAAGCAGCACAACCCCTTATTATCTCCAAAATAATCAGGAAGTTGGGTCAGTAAACATTAGACTATCTTCTGGATTCAGCCTTTGTTTGTAGAGAATTTCTGGAAAGGAAATAAAGGACTAAAACTGAATGAAATGAGAGCTGGTGCATGACCAGGTGTTCTAGAACAAGACAAGCAGTGAACTTTGAGTCTCAATGACTCAAAAAGAGTAATTGCTTCAGGTCCTGATGAATGGTTGAGCATGTCAGATCTTATCAGAACCCTGGGCGATCCAGGAGAAGAGAAGAAAGGTTTGGGAAAGCCCTACTCCCTTCCTCTTCTCACTATGTCGGGTCTACTTTTAACACGTACGTTTCTGAACAGACCCCAAGAATTGTTGGGAGATGTTTTCTTTACCAGCACGAGTTAATGTATCACAAGAGACGGCTCTGTAAAGTTCTTGGGGAGCTTGGTTACTTTTGCAAACATTTAAAAATGTTTCAGTTTCCATGAACTTCATTTGTGAACTAAGTTTAGTGACGAACTGAGAGGAAAGCCAAGGCAGAGAGTGACAGGTAGGAAACATGCCAGAACATGGATTGTTTCTCTTGCTTTGTCAGGGTGAGATGCAACATGATGTTGTGCAGTGGTGTAAAGTCTTTTACTCTCTATTTGACCTTATTTTTCGAACAAGGCCATATCGCCATCTGCATGGTGGTGAAGGTTATGGTGGTGAATTAACTGGAACGTTAATTTCCAGTTGCACTTTTTTGTACATTTGAGTTTGACTGAGACTTTTTGTTCTGTTGTATCTTTTTTTCTGCTATTTTCAAGCATTGAGGTGTTAAATTTCATTTCTATAATATGGAATAAAATAGAATAGAGAAGAATAGAATAGAATGCCTTTATTGTCATTGCGACACATGGTTCAAATGAAATTGAGAATAGAGCCTCATAAATAAAGAGTTACTTGTTTTTCACATTTCTTGGTGATTTTTGAGTTAAAATTTAAGATTCAATTGGATACTACAAGTTTTACTCAAGTCTTCTTGGAATTGGTGATTTTTAACATGTAATGGAGCAATTTTTACAGTAAAGTATTACTCGGGTATGGTTTTCGGGTGTTCTTTACACCTCAGTCACAGCCTTTGCGCTTAATGATTGGAGAGGCTTGTGTTTGTCAAATGAACTTTTTCTACAAACATTATGAGCTTTTTATGTTGGTGAATTGAGCTGTTCCTAAACAGAAGTGATTGTGTGTTTTCGATCCTGCTTTTCTTCGGAATAAAGCCAGTTTAAAGCCTGGAACCATTAAAAACGCTCAACCTAATCAAACAACCAAAATGACATTTAAAATGAAGTGCGCTGTAGCTTGCACAAAGACATTCTCAAGCATCTTCTAGAATATTCTGCTAGCTGTTGTTAGCTTAACCATGGCTGATCATGGGTTTTATTCTAGAGGAAAACAAGTTTTTTAGGTTATAAAACAGAGTTGCAAGTGGCTATAAAGCTGCAAAATGAATAAACGTATAATGCAAATGTAAAGTATTTCCAAGTACATAACGTCTGCTTTAACAAGTGGAACGACTTTATAAACTTCTTCAGACATGTCTGGGAAAACAAGTCATCAGTTTTGACCAAAATAATGCAGAGAGTCTTCTAAACGATACTTTCCTAAGCATGACACCACTGTCAAGGAATGAAGGACCAGATGTGTTTTCAAAGGTTCGGTCTTGTTGAAGTGAGCGTATTACTTCAGATTCTATAGCATTTTGAGATTGAGATGAAACTGAGCATTAATTTTGTTGGCAGGTTTTGTATCTTACTAAACAAGTGCTGTGTATTTATCCAAGGGTGTTATGTGAAGATGTGCTGATACGTGATGTTTTTCTCTGTGTCTGAACACACTTGAGTGTCACAGCCTGTTATGTCATATCTTGTCACGTCGGCCAAAATGTTCAGAGCTTAGCTCTCTGTCCATCATCCACCACGCACACTCTCAAGCTCACGCTAGATTTTGTATTCACTTAATTAATGAATCAAGCTCCCATGATGCCTCTGTTCTATATGACAGTGCCAGGAGCAAGAGTAATTCCATGTTTCTTGCTGGAGCCGTTTCAGAAATGCTTTTTAAGTTTGAACTAACACATGCTATTGAGCAACCAGTCAAACATGCGTTTGATTAAGTCTGAATCCTCAGAGAGATTCACTTTTTTACAACCCTATTTCATCTTTAAAAATGGGAAATGAGCCTGTCATATATAGTTACATCTTTCACTGTCAGTAGATCCGCATCTCATTCCAACGGCCCCACGTGATCTACACTCAAGGGTTTCAACACAACTCTCTCAATCCTCACTGTTTTTATTTAAGCGACTTGTGTTTAAAAATATGTGACTTTTTAGTAGACATGTTCTGTGACATGTTCTGTGATCAAACACTAAGTTAATATTTAATGAATGTTTTGCAATGGCCTCAGTTGGTGTAAATTAAGACTATACAATTAGTTAAATTGAAAACGTTGCTGCATAAATCGCAAGTTTGACTGATAAGGCATTTATTGTTTTTAAAGATGTTTTTTGCAGTTTATTTGTTTGTTTGTTTGTTTGTTTGTTTGGAGGGACTATAAATGAAAAAATAAAAATCTAATCAGAGATTGGAATTAAAATGAAAGTTATTGCTTTGTAGTAATGTAAAAGTAATACAATTCCTTTAAATTGTCCTTCTCACTGTAATTTTTAATACTTATAGTATTGGGATTTTATTAACATTCGGGTCTTCTTGTAAACCTAGATCATTTATAACTTCAACTCCTTATGTGATTATGTATGTTTCATTGATCTCTTGTTTTTTAATCCTTATTTTGTTTTAAGGTTAAGTATTATTTAATGTTTTTACTCTATAACCATAGAGTATCTACGGTATATACAGTATTTCAGTACAGAATAAAGTCGCGGTAAAGGATCATGAGTTGGTCCACACCTGCTATACATTTAAAATGTCCATGGGCCTTTCCAGCCTCATGAGTTCAGCACAAATCAGATTAGAAATGAGGGAGGAGTCCCTTTGAAGTTCCATGTTTGAAGCGGATGGGAAAAAGCTCTGTAGTCCTTTTTCAATATCCTCTTCCTCAGGCCACAGAGCTTCATTTAACAGGCGAGGGGAATTAGCTTATTAGCTGTGGTGACAGGTGATGATGAGGGCCGAGTTTGCCGCTCTGACTACCTGTCATCGCAGCCCCCATAAAGTAGACCATTTGTCAAAAAAATGTCCAGTCACCAGCTACCAAAAGACCCAGAAGCTATCAAAGAGGCATTATTTGGATAAATATGCGAGTAATTTGAGCTATTTGACACCTGTTTGATGCATCCTGGTAGGCTTGGATGAGCATGGTGGACCGAGGGACGGGCGGCTCTGACTGTTCCAGCTGTAATCGCTGCAGTCATCTGTACGCTCTCTCATCACAGATGAACAGGTGCTGTGTGATGTCTCCACAGTGGAAAACTCCACCGTACATCTTCTACTGTTCTCCAACACGTGGCTTCTTATGTTTTCCAGGTCACAGATCTACCTTTTGTGGCTGCTGTGGTATTGACAGCTAATAGTGTTGCAGTGGCAGCCTTTTTTCCATTTTGTGGCATGGAAAAGAGAAAGGGAAAATTCAAAATTTCCTTGTTGTGACATGGAAAAGTGAATCCTAATTTAGACTGTTTACATGCATTTTAGGTTTTAATTTAAAGTTTTTTTGATTAAAAATGCTAAAACTGTCAAATACCGTATGTAAACTGCTGACATGTTAAATTGTGATCACTCTGTTTTACATCTTTTGCTAACTTTTTGATTTAAATTGTCTACATAACGTTCATTATATAATAATAATAATAATAATAATAATTATTATTATTATTATTATTATTAT
>SOMO01000062.1:2787235-2813424 GCA_028128575.1 Paedocypris carbunculus
ATTTATTTTTTATTTTGTTATGGTCAATCGGCGATTTTAGTTTGTGTTTCTGGAAAGTGCTTGATTTAGGAGCTTTGTTATTAGAGCCCCCTCGTGGCAGATTAATATGATTTCTTTGAAGAACAGGTTTGTACAATAGGGTGATTAGGGTCAGAGAAAACTAGACTGATGCCTTTAATTAAACTGTTTTACATTTAACAGTATTTCTTCCATAAACTTGACGGAGATTGACATTGACAATGAAAATTGCATTTGTGCATTTCTCACTTTTAGATACAATAAGTTTGTAGTTTTACTTTATTAAAATGCATAAAACATGTTTTTGATGTCTTCAGACATTTACCAGATTTGCTGTTAACTGCCACGCGTCTTTAACAAAACACTTCATATGTTTAAGACCTTTGTTCTACCGAGAATATAATACATACGCAAGATGCTTTGAAATGATTTGAGTGCTGTAAATCTAGACATATTTAAGAAATATTTCATATTAAGAATAAGTAAAGCCACATGGTCCTCCAGTTGTGATCTTCTGCATACCTTTGCTGATAGTGTGCATTTCTGGTTCAGATGTGCAGATATTTATACTTCTGACCCAATTTTATTTTTCTACCCCAACATCAGGTTCTCATTTGGTTTCGTTTTGGGTTTGTGTTGAGCAGATAAAACAAAGGATGGCTCCACAAAGACGTTTATCCCACAGGCATCCTTGACTCATCGTATTTGATGTTCACTCTTCTGCTACAAAGTTTCTTTGGTCAGAACGTTCCGTCTTTTAAGCCATGAGAGCTGGATAAGTTCCAGGTTTCAAGCTTAAGTTTAGTTAATTCATAAAGCGCTTTGCATAGGCACAGATTGTCTTGAAGTAACTGAGCAAATCAAACAGAACAAATAGCATAAATCAAAACTGACTTTGACTATAGTGAGCAAGCAAAAAAATGGCTAGGAAAACAAAACACTCAAAACAAAGCCGAAAGAGAAGTAGTAGTGGCATTCTAACTTAAGTCTTAGTGTAATGGCTGTTCCGAAGACTGAAGAAACGTTATCTCTTCCTCAGTGGACAAGAAGCAACCCCATCCCTCGCATTAACAACACAAACAGACGCCAACGCCTATCGGCCCAGAGCGATGCCATTTGCCTCGTGGCCACTCCAGAAGTGACACCGTCCCTCATCCGGTGGGACTCGTCACTCCCATAACACCATTTTTATTTCCCCAGACAGTGTCTAATCTCATTTCCTCAAGTGCAACAAAGACATCAAATACAAAAACACCCTATGGGATTTTTTTTAAACCTCTTGCAACATTTCCTCAAGTACTTTTCCTGAGAGGATGTTTTTTTCGCTCAAAAAGATTCATTTACTGGATCAAGCATTTGGGTTGTTATCAAGTCAGATTAGCCTGATTTTTGCCGGACTTGCTGAACTTGAAAGAGACAAAAATAACCAAATTAGTAGTCATTTACGTACTTCCAGAAACTCTGCGCTTTGTGAGATCAGTAAAGCAGTGTTATTGTTTTTTTGTTTTTGTTTTTTTTCCTGCCATCAGTACTTCACTGTCCTACATCTGATAAACTGACATTGGTTTTTCCTAGATTTCGGTAGTGTTGACTTTACTGGAGGCTGCTGTTGACAGGAATTCTGCAGGAACTGGGTCGAGCATTTCACACACTCGGTTAGATATCCTTGACCTTACTTATTAAATTATTCTTCTTGTTATCTTAAGTAATGCTAAGCTCTTTTAATAAACGGCCCTGCATACCTTTCCAATGGTGTTTGACTGGATAAACACATATTAAGTTCCAAAATTCCATCATGAAATCCCACATTCCAGGATTCATCCCCGGAGAAGCAGCAAAACAAACTCTCAACACAGAGAGACCCTTTACTTTAAACTCAAACTCAAAGCTTAAACAAACTGGGCAAACAATAAATATAAACAATGTAAATAGAAACAAATGTCTGAATTATCTTGTCAATTATTATGAATTACAGTACATAAAAACATTATTTGAAATATGCTGGATTCCTTGACATGATTACATTCACATTGTCTTGATATATTAAAAAAAAAAAGTATTCATAAGAGTAGTTTGCAAAGCTGTAAAAAAAAATAATAACTTGTAACCTTTTTTGTAAATATTGTATAAATGTGTGTAATTTTGGTATTTTTTCCAGAACGTTGTTGAGATCTAATTTCAGTACAGTATCATAGTAATTTTTAATTATACTCATTATTCTGTTGTTTTGCACAAATGCTTTGAGAAAGTCTGTGACTTTGTAAAAACATGAAACTTGAATTGTGATGGTAAAGTGTGATGATAAAGTCACAGTAAAAACTGTAACTGCTGAACATCTGCTCAGTGCTGGAGGAGGACGAGCAGGAGACGTGGTTTTAGAGGATGAAGACATGTCTGGCTCCACCTGTGTGATGTTCACCATCAGCTGCTGGATCTGCTCAAGTATTAACACGTGCTGTGAAGCAGAAGACACCTATATTTATCCTCAATGACAGCCCTTTAAACAGAATGATTAATGATGGCTACAGGAAACCTTTAGGAGTCAGAACAAAGACATGACGTGTTCCCTCACGTCAACAACCTGGATTGTCTCTAAAAAAACAACTGTGTGGAAAATAGTGGAGATGGTCCATCTGTGAGACCTATCTATCTGTCTGTCTATCTGTCTGTCTGTCTGTTGGTCGATCACTTCCATCCATTCATCCAGATTAGGTACACATATTTTCCCGACAGAACATACACCTTAAGCCTGCCCACTGCTCCGGGTAGTGTCTAGTTAGAGTAAAGGGGGTTGGGAAATGGAATATTTTGATGCATCGGGTTACAGTTAGGAGAGAGAGAACGTATTGTTTTGCATGTAAGTCAACGGTGGGACCCCACTATGATATAAAAGCAAGCGTGTGTGTGTTCACTAGAAAGCACCACCTTTTCCACTGAGAGACACTTTCTTTGTCTCACCTTGAATATTACATTTATATTTATTATACTGTATGTGTATAATGCATAGTAAATGTAATGTGTATATAATATTGTATTTTTTCACTTTAATCAATCATTTAAATCATTTTTTGAATAGTTTTGTTACTTAAAGTGTAATATAATGTAGAATATAGTGTAACTATGGCCTATATGAAATATGAGTGGTGGTCTTCTTTACACTTCTTTAAAACAACAGACAATCACATTGGAGGAAACGGGTTAATGGGTCATTTCCATATGTTTACCAGCAGCCAGCTGTTGATGATAACCTCCCTGATAACCTAACCCGGATGAAGACCCCACCACTCCAGCTGAGCCCACTCGGCACGAGAAAGACATACAGAAAGAATTTATAGTGGAAAGCGGCCTTTTTGTTTGGTTACACCTCATCCACGTATTTCAGTCAATGATTTGCACAGATGAACAAGGACTCATTACACGTTTAATCTTGCAGTGTTACAGCAAAATATATGTTTTTAGTAATGCAACATTTCAGAATGTGACAGATTTGTATTTTATTTTTAGATATTTTAGACTTCAGACTTTTGACAGTGATGCTTAATTGTTTTATTTTTTTTTAAGAACGGTACTTTAATTTTTGGATCTCAGTAAAATGAAAGCAATTGGGGCGTCTCAAGGCCTGAAGGTGGGAGTATGTAACCAATCACACAGACACTGTCACATTCTTACTCATACTTCAATTTAGAAATAAATACTTTTGAAGCATGATTTTGATCTGTGGGTTAGTAGAAAAGCAGAGTTCTGTGTCAAACTTCACACAGAAAGACCCTGATCAGATTTGGATCTCAAATCTGAAACAACAGTGACCCACTGCGCTGAAAATTGATTCAATTTATTTTGTTACAGCCATCTATACATGTCGAGTAAAAGTAATATGAAAAAAAGTTACTTTGGAAAAAAGGCCACTAGGAACCATATCAAAATTGTGCTCTGCGTTTAATCATACAGTGAATTTACACTAAGCAGTGGGCAGCATAAGACTTATATACCTGTATATATTCTGTAGCTGAATCACAGGGAGCTGTAGCTAATCCCAGCAGCCCTGGGTCTAAAGGCAAATACCTACTCTTGGTGTCTAACCAATCACAGAGCGAGACACGTACATTAATCCTCATTCACACCTATAGACATTTTTTCAAACATCTGAATCATGTTTTAGACTTTGGGAGGAAACCAGAGACTCTGTGGAAGCTTGAGTCAGAAACGTGTCCTCTTCACTGTGAGACAAAAGTGCGACACACTATGCCACCGAGCTTAATCAGTTAATTGAGGTTTTGTTACAATGTGACAACAACAAAGGTGTTAAAATTTAAATGTCACACTGTTTCATTTCACATTTGTCGCATTCTAATGTTTATTTACTTATTTCAAGTCTGAATGTATAAAAGGATTGTTTCAAATGCATTTTTTTTACATTTTATTATTTACCATATCAACTGTGTTGTTGTTGTTGTCACGAAATCATCCAAAACACAATTTTAAAAGCCAAATTGATAATTCAAAAACAAGTATCTCTTAACATGCCCTGAAGAGCAGGGGATGAATGAAATCTCCACAGACACATTCTTGTCCCTTACTGGATATGAGACTATTGGATTTCAAGCAGAATCAGGGGCTTCGGCCTCGGGCATCTGTGGCATCTGCGGCAGTTCATTCTTCAAGGTAGAATAAAGGAAGGAAGGCTCAAGACTGGCCGGGCCGACACGTGACGCGGAGCACATGCTGTCCCGTAGGACAGATAAGACTCCGCGGGACGGTGAACAGGAGGAAGGCCTGTCCTTTGACGAAAAGCTGTTTTGTAAATGGATCTGTTCTTATCAAGCGTGAAGAATTTCAGAGCCACCTTTGTGTTACTACTGTTGGCTAATGCTGAGTTTACTGAGTTGCTCAGAAGTCAAAGCAAAGGCCATAAAGCAGAAGCTGATGTGTTTTTCAGCAGATCTCAATTACATGAATCCATTAATAGGACGCGTATCAATGGACCTAATCAAACTTTGTTGAATATGACTCTGTTTTAATTAAGTGTCATGTGTGCACTGTGAAAATTCAAACTTTAAAGACCTTATAATGATAGCCCGTCTTAAACCCCACTTAAAGTGTCAAAAGTTCACCCTTTATTGTCAAGTTAACCCAAATGTACCAAAGTACAAGGTGAAACGAGAACGTTTTACAGGGCTGAGATGCTACCTACTCCTAAACCATAAAGAACTATATTGTGAAACCAAGTGCAAACAGCGTAGGCCCAGAGATTGAAAAGGAACTAATGTAGAACACCAGCTTCAAAACTAAAATATATTTTAATTAATTTGTGCAAAAAATTAAAAGAAATCCTGAACGCCAATGCAAAAGAAAATAGCAGGAGAGTGAAAAACGTTATATACAGTATTTGCACAAGTTTACATTTAATAGACTGATTTAACACATTACTGGTATATACTTTACATTTGCAGTAAATACATTTCTTAGAAATATCTTAGAAGTGGGATCTATAACCAATATGTGGCGCTATTGAGCAGTAGGAAAAAAAGCAAATGTTGAATCCAAGCACACAAACAACCGAATTCAACGAATTTGTCACATTTTGCAATACAAGCAAGTCAGTTGAGTAGACAGCCGAAGACTCGCCTAATAAGCAAGAAAGTCTTGGCTCTGGCGCCATCTTGCGGTCAACTGGTTTTAAACACAGCTCCCTTTTAATGAGCTGATCTGTACAGTTTACAAATTGCATAATAGCATTGTTATTTTTCATATTCACTAGAATAATAAATTATCAAACGTGTATTTAGTAACTGAAATGTATTATAACTCTATACCTTTGCGTTAAATGCCCCAACACACGATTTTTGTCTTATACTGTATTTTCTGTTGTCAGTGTCAGTCAATTCCGATCTTAAAATCCTCTATTTTAAAAGCTCTGGAATAACATGGCAGTTTCTTTAAAACTACACGTCGTATTAACTAAAATTATTAATAAAGATGATCTAACTTATCTGATCTACATCGGATTGTCATCGGAGTAAGACATCTGATCTACATCGGAGCTTTTTTCGTTAAATTGTTTGCTCAGATCTGTATTCACACTAAACGTGTTCATACTTTTATTATGCCCATTCTACATTTCAGCCTTTTTGGCCTGAATGAACTATGGTTTCGCGGGAAATGTCAAGTAGGGTTTTCCAAAAAAGTGCCGGGTAACAGGGGTGGACGAGTGTACGTGCCAAATGTTTTCACCTAGCATTGAACTTGATGAAATTAAATGAATACGGTGATGTTTGAACTTTTATAAAATTCATGTGCGAAGTAATTACGTATATTTATTTTTATTTTATGTCGTGACCGAACTAACATTTAGAAAGACGCGCACCCTTCAGTTCACGGGTCGTAATGGTATCGCCCAAAGTGGCGCGAAATCACTAGCTCGTCTCGTCAAAGTTTCACGTTACGGTGTCGTGCGTCGTGCGTTTCTGTTGGTTTGGTTGCAACAAACTTTGTTTTATGTTATTTCTGATTTAATTTCATAAATTCAGAATTTCAGTCGGCACTTCGTGTCCGCTCGCGGTCGTATTTCGCGTTGAAACTTTTTTGATACCAGTCTTTATTGGACGTTTTTGTCACTGTGGCGTTTTCGACAGCAATATAAGCTAGATTTTATTAAAATCACTTAGGAAGTAGTAGAAATGAGCGGGTAAGTGTCTCGCGGTGTGCTCAAGTAATGTGCTCGGTGCTTTTTATTGACAGTTTATTGTGTTTAAATATCAGTGCCGTCAAAGAAGAGACACGCAGTGTTTCTCCTCAATGTCCTAAACCTAACGAGTCTGAGGAACCAGAAGGAACCGCTGTGGAAGAGACCACCACAGGTAAGGCAACTACACAGTATTTTCCTCGTGGAGACAAAGGTGCACGCAGAAGCGTCACGTGCCTCACAAACTGCGTGCACGTTACAGAAACACTTCAGGATGGAGAAATCATCACGAGGGAGATGGAGGAAGAGGAAAAACTTCTCGTTGAGGAGAGCGAGTGGAAAGATCGAGAAATGATGGAGAAGGTAAGCAAATCTGGATTAGTATGTGACGCGAGTGCGCGTGCACGCGCATGCAAGTGGGATAAATCAAGTGCTGTCAGTCAGTTTTACACGAAGCATGAAATGTGTACCCATTATTGGTGTTACTGGCAGTCACGTTCCATTTTTTGACAACTAAAATGTCACAGTAGATGTAAAATACCAGTTTTTATTTATTTTGTTTAATTCTTTTTTTTCAAACCCCAACACCAGTATTACAAATTCACAGCTTTTGACTTGTTTGAACAAACGATTATCTAAGGCACAGTGTTAAATTCATCATTAAAAACGCCAAAATTCTGTTGTCTGCAGGCCAGACAGTCTTGGGAAAAGGATTCTCAAGAAATGCGATTCAAGCGACTCCAACATCTACTGGAGAAAAGCAACATTTACTCTAAGTTTCTGCTCACCAAGATGGAACAGCAGCAACACGAGGTGTGTGGTGTTGAGGCAGGAAAGAGCTGTTTCCTACCATAAATTTGAAAAAAATAAATTTCAACTTTACTTTATTGTCCTGCTATGTGGTGTGTGTGTGTGTGTGTGCTTAAAAGGTGTCCGGATTAGAGGGGTGACTGACACTTTATTTTCTTTCTGGAATTTATTATTTTGGTTTTCCTTATTCTTGTCTCATGCTCACTGGACCCAGTTAATGTCATAGTCATTGCTAACTTCATTGCTCTTCTGTTTTGTTGCTTGTTGTATAGAAAATTATTCTCTTTGTGCCACAACAGTCTTCAGATATGATTGCTCTGTTTCAGGAACAATTGAGGAAGGAGAGACAGGAGAAGAAAGCTATCAGTCAGAAGCAGAAGGTGCGTATCTGATGGATCTCAAATTCAGACGAGGAATCGTCTTTCTGTCAAGCTAAACGTCTTGTGTTGTTTCAGGGCATCAAGGCTGGTAAAGGTAGGGAACTGAAGGATGGACCGGTATGGGATGTGTTGATCTTTAATCCAGCTGGTTTATTGTGTTAAGTGGAAAGGAAGAAGCGTGAAAGAGAAGATTACAAAATTTCAGACGTCATGTCCAAAGAGGTGAGTCTCTTCTGCTCCTACATAAGTCATGGATGGTTTAACTTTGTAATGTTACATGTTTTTTTCTCTTTCGTAAAGGAAATTCTGTCGAAGGCGAAGAAACCCAAACTGGAAGAGGTACGTGATGCGTCACTAATCCTTTTTAGAATCAAACCAAACATGCGTTTATTGGATTGCAATACAATTATTGCTGTATAAAATACCTAATACTTATTTAACTGCAGCAGCCCAGTGTGAAACTGGAAGCGGAGGAAATAGAGAAACTGAGCGACACAAACTCTGACATCAAAGGCCGGCTTTCTGAGACTCTGCGGGAGAAATGCAAGCAGATGCTTGATCCGGACCGAACGGTCAACGGCCAACCTGTTCCTGCCCAGCAGCCCAGACTCTTAACAGGGGGCGTGATGAGGTGGTACCAGGTGGAAGGCATCGAATGGCTCCGGGTACGTGTGTTTGTCAGGATCCACCAGAGTGGAAAAGCATCTTGGAATATCAAGTTCAACTCATAAATAGGAAATAACACAGCTAATAATTAAATGTGAATTGTCAACTTGGCTTCATAAATTAATCTTACAATCTTGTGAAAAGTGGTTTTACAATGTGAAGAACCGCAATTTGTTACCTCATGGTGAATAAAATGTTTGTGCATTACAGATGCTGTGGGAGAATNGAGTGGAAAAGCATCTTGGAATTTCAAGTTCAACTCATAAATAGGAAATAACACAGCTAATAATTAAATGTGAATTGTCAACTTGGCTTCATAAATTAATCTTACAATCTTGTGAAAAGTGGTTTTACAATGTGAAGAACCGCAATTTGTTACCTCATGGTGAATAAAATGTTTGTGCATTACAGATGCTGTGGGAGAATGGCATCAATGGGATCCTTGCTGATGAAATGGGTCTTGGGAAAACCATCCAGTGCATTGCCCATATTGCAATGATGGTTGAAAAGAAGGTGCTTGGACCTTTTCTAGTGGTGGCTCCTTTGTCCACTCTTCCAAATTGGATCACAGAATTCAAGCGTTTCACACCTGAGGTAAAATGCTGTTACCTTTTTAAGTGAATTTTAAAAGCCAATCTTTAAAATACAGTTAAACGGTTTTGTTATCTTTAATGCAAAACATTTTTGTTCTTCAGGTCTCTATCCTGTTGTATCATGGGAGTCAGGCAGAAAGACTGGGCCTGGTGAAGCAGATCCGTCGTCACCAGGGTTCCCTCAACATGTTTCCGGTTGTGGTGACTTCCTTTGAGATGGCCATGAGAGACCGCAAGTTACTTCAGGTATATAAAGAGTAGTTACATACCATTTTTAATGAAGGTTGTACTTGGTAAATTATTTATGAACGATGATCAGTTCCCTGCGATTTCAATTGTTTTCCTCTTCCCAGCGTTTCCACTGGAAGTATCTCATCGTGGATGAAGGTCACCGGATTAAAAACCTAAACTGTAGGTTGGTGCAAGAACTGAAGATGCTGTCGACCGATAACAAACTGCTCCTGACCGGAACCCCGCTTCAGAATAACCTGTCGGAGCTGTGGTCCCTTCTCAATTTCCTACTGCCTGATGTGTTTGATGACCTGAGAAGGTGGGTGTTCAGCCTTAGTGGTGTCATGTCCGTCCGGGTGGTTGGTCTTCACATTATTTTGTGTTTCTCATCCCCAGCTTTGAGTCTTGGTTTGACATTAGCACCTTCACATCAGATGCGGAAAACATTGTTGCTGGTGAGCGGGAGCAGAACATCCTTCACATGCTTCATCAGGTACCATGACACCTAAACACCATAGAACTTGACACAAGTTTATTTTGCTGTCTGATATATTTTCCATCCAGTGCTTGGCTGGAAGCATTTGAAGCATGAAGCATTATATCGATGCATTTCTTTAAGATATGTAAAGAATAACAACAAAAATAAGATCTTTTGCATCTTTGTGCCGACTACTAGTCTTTTTCTACCAATACTCGTTTGATAATTGACAATTTTTTTTCAACGTAGTCATCAACCTGCCGAGTTTTGCAGTTGGTAGAACAATCAGTCTGTTTCAGGGTTCCAACTGGCATTTAAATGCTTGAATTTCAATTGTTTTCAAGGTCTTTTAACGTGCTTGCATTTTAAATAAGGTGCTTGAAACTTGAATTACACTTATTTCCCAGTAAACAATTATGGAGCCAGAGTTTGCCTTTTAGATGACGGAATAAAAATGCCAGAAAGCCTACAATTTAAATTGCTCCTCTACTGAAGTAGTGGCGGGAATTTGATTCAATTTGCATTTCGTTCATTTGTTTTGAATTGAAGAAACTAATATTGACAGTCGTCTAGACAGACATTGACATTTTATTGGTAAACATTTTTTTTTGTTTTTTTTGGGGTAATATCTCTATAAATGTGTTTAAAACAGTACGGTTGCATTTTGATTGTATTTAGGCATACCTTTAAAATGTATATATTTTACTGCAACTGTATGGTGGCGGAAAAGTTTTATTGTGGGCCGTGAAAGTGTTTGAAAAGTGCTTGAATTGGACTTTTCAGAAACTGTAGGAACTCTTCTGTTTTTGATGAGAACGATGTGGAAGTAACTGGTCCACCCATCTTCAATGACAGGTTCAAAAATGTAACATTCGTTGCTGGCTTTGTAGTGGAAAATAATTGACCCAGAGTTGAATAAAATATGTTGTTCAGTTGAATTTGCAATGAAAAGTTTCTATATTTCAGATCCTCACTCCTTTTCTCCTGAGAAGACTGAAGTCAGACGTCACTTTGGAGGTCCCACCCAAGAAAGAGATTGTGGTGTATGCTCCTCTCACCAGCAAACAGGAATCCTTTTACATGGCCATCGTTAACAAAACCATTGCAAAGCTGCTGGGTCAGGAGAAAGTGAGTGTTTGGCCAGTAATCTTCAGCCTGAACACTAACATCTTCACTATATCATTCAACAACTTTTATTGTCTGATTGTTGAAGGTCAACCTTTTGCTGTTTCTTCTAGAATGATCCAGTACCCGTGCAGCTGACGTCCAGTGGCCGACCAAAGCGCAGGACCAGGAAGATGGTGGACTATTGTGAGGAGAACCTAGATGATCTTGAGAAAAACCTTGAGATGGTTCAGAAGGAGATGGAGAAGCAGGGAAGGTGGGTGTCAGTTCATCAGTGTGTCGAGCTTCATGCCGATAGAGTTGGTCAATCTCTTTTCAGCTCCAGGCCAGTGGTGGATGTGCACATGCCGGTGGATGCTCAAGTTAACTTGAAACTGCAGAACATTCTGATGCTGCTGAAAAGATGCTGCAACCATCCGTATCTGATCGAGTATCCTCTAGATCCCGCCACTGGAAACTTCAAGGTCACTTATGTTCAAAAGTAATTTGTGTTTTGAATGCAGAAGCAAACGATACATATCAGATGTTGTAAATGAATCAATTGTTCTTCAATTAAAAGTAACAATTGGGATAGTGGAGCTTGTTACAAAGAAACTACAAAATGTTCAATGTCGGTTAATCATTAAAGATTGAGTAGTGATAAACCTAAACGGTGATGTTTTAGTGAATTGTCAACAGTTAATTTTTTCAACAACACAAACAGTTAATTATTGTAGCGCTTGCAACACACAATTAGCCAAAAGTTAAATGCGTTTGAAATTCAGGATGTTTTTATTAACATTTAACAGTCACTTTTTGCGATTATGTGTTTGAATGTGACATTTGTTGCCCGGCCTTGATGTTTCACGAAGGATGTGTGTTTGGTCCAGATTGATGAGCAGTTGGTGGAGACCTCAGGGAAGTTTCTGATTTTGGATCGAATGCTTCCTGAACTCAAGCGGAGGGGACACAAGGTGATGCTCGTTGCCACTCGTGTCCCCCTTCACTGTGATTGGCCAGTTTAATCGTTGACCTCAATCTGAACTATTGTCGCTCTCTGCAGGTGCTGATTTTCAGCCAGATGACTTCCATTCTGGACATTCTGATGGATTACTGTTATCTGCGAGGTTTCGAGTACAGTCGTCTGGATGGTTCTATGAGCTTTGCCGATCGAGATCAGAACGTAAGGAAACCAAGGTCTTCGCGTTTTTTTTTTATTACCAATCTGACGTTTGTTGTTTTTATATAGATGAAAAAGTTTTCCTCCGATCCGAACGTGTTCCTCTTCCTTTTGAGCACTCGAGCTGGAGGCCTGGGCATCAACCTCACCGCTGCGGACACCGTCATTATCTTTGACAGTGACTGGGTATTTAGAAACCGCACTAGGCTGCAAACGTGAGACTCGCAGATGTGAGGACATCTTGTGACTCTGTTTCAGAACCCCCAAGCAGACCTGCAAGCGCAAGACCGGTGTCATCGTATCGGGCAAACCAAGCCGGTGGTTGTGTATCGCCTCATTACAGCCAACACCATTGACGAGAAGATTGTGGAGAGAGCAGCCGCTAAGAGGAAGCTAGAAAAGATTGTCATTCACAAAAGTATGTAGTAAAGTATTGTGTTCCACTGATGGTGCAATTATGGAAATAATACTGCACAACTGTGTTTTCTAATACAGCATTTAGGAAAAATTATTAGAATTATTAGATTATAGTTTTCAATATTTGCTTTCCCAGACAGACTGTGTAATTGAACACAGAAAAATCAATGGGGTTTTTTTTCTCTGTTGTACGATTCTTTTCCCTAAATGGACAACAAATGAGATTCTGTTGTGTTGTCACCAGATAAATTTAAAGGGTCAAAAGCAGAGCTAAATCAGTCCAAGAGCTGCGTGGATCTGAAGGAACTTGTGGAGCTACTGAACTCGAGAGACTATGAAAGGTAGAGTGAAGTTCCACGTTACCTGACATTCATTACAAAACAGCACGCTGACGTGATGTGACGATCATAACAGGGCAGTGAAAGGCACTAAAGGAAAAGTCATCAGTGACAAAGACCTCCAGCTCCTACTGGACCGGAGCGATCTAATGGGTCAGTGTCTTTTATCACTTCAATTCAACGAAGACGTCTGATATTAAAAGCCTCTTGCCATTTCAGATCAAGCCAGAACTTGTGTGAAGCAAAAGAAAGATGGCGTGTTCAAGGTCGTCGAGGACAAAGAAGAGCATGGGGAAATCAATCTGTCCTAAACCACCAGTTCCAAAACTTTCATTTATCAAGTGTGAGATGTTCTTGTTGGTTTAAAGATGTTTCTTTTCTCTGTTATACTGGAATATTTTTACTCTGTTGCGGTTTAGCTTTTCAAACTACAGTCACCTTTTGCCTTTGCCCTGAAGATTCCATTTACCTTCATGGTTTTGTAAATAGTTGTATATTTTATACTTGTAGTTCGAGAAATAGAAATCTGAGTCACCTTGTACTTTTACAGTGTCTTTAGAACAATAAAGTTTGATTACCATCAGCAGCGGGGAAAATAATTCAAGAACTGTCATATCAATACGATATTTGATTTATTAACGTTGGTCAAATACCACACAAGCTTTACCAGCTTCAGAACAAACTACTTCATAAGAGTCTTCGACATTTATTTTCCTCTTCTAGTTTTCTTCGGATTTTATCAATCACTGTAGGAGACAAAATAGAGAATCGCTTTAACCAAATAATGTTCAAATTTTTTAAGATGGGTGGAAACCACAAGACTTACCGTCATGTGAAGGCAAAACCTGTTCATCTTCCTTTTTTGGGTTCTCGCTGGAACTGGTGATGGTGGTGGTTATAGGATCGTCTGAACCCAGTCTGGCCTTTTTCTGTACGATTCGGTCACTCAGGCCAACATAATCCTTAGCCAGTTCCTCCATCTCCTTCCGCAGCATGTCTTTCTCTCGTCCAACCTTGTGAAGGACTTCTTTGAGTCGTTCAGATTCTTCTTTGTTTAACTTCTCGGACTCAAGCTTTTCTTTCTGAACCATCTCTAGCTTTTCTGTGAAGAACTTCTTGTCCGTCTTGAGCCTCACCACCATCTTGATCAGCGTTTCACATTCCTTCCTTAAATCCACGGTCTGTTGGGAGGTGGCCTGTTGCTTCTCTTGAAGTTGATGGATTTCCACTTTCTGCTGGTTGTACATTGATATCAGGTCCCGTTTCAAGGTCTCCACGTGCTGAAGTGCTTTGTTTTTTTGTGTTTCACACCTCTCCAAATTCATGTTGAGTTGTTCCAGCAGGTCCTGGGATTTCTTTGCGGTCCTCTTGCTTTCAGAGTCTTTGGAGAGAGTCATTTCAACCAGCTCCTTGTTCTTCTCTTGAGCTTTACGGAGATGTTCTCGGAGGTCTTCAGATTCGCTTCTCATAGCTGATAGCTCTGCTTCAAGCCTACGATTCTCACTCATGGTCGTCTTCTGTTCAGCATCCATCATCTTAAGTTTCTCTTGGCATGACGCCAGCTCTCTTCCTGCAGCATCTCGTTGGTCCTCGATTTGATTCTGCTTGGTCAACATCTCTCGCGCTTTCTGCTGTAACTTCTTCAGGGATTTATCCAAGTTGGCTCTCTCTTGGAGCTCAAGGGCGAGTTGGCTCTTGAGCGTGCTAGCATGCGTTTTGAGCAGTTCGTTTTTCTCCTGCAGATTTTTGAGCTGCTCAGCCGTGTTTGCGCTGCCATGTTCCGCTGTGCGCAGCTTCTGCTTGAGCTCTTCACAGTCTTGCTCAAACCTTGCTGTGAGATTGCCATTTTTCTGTTCCTCTAGTCTTAGCTGGTCTGCGACGAGTTGAATTTCTTGCTCCTTTTTTTTGGACGTCTCAATCACATTTTTCAGTTCCAGGTGCTTCAAGGACAGTAAATCAACCAAGTGTTGATTTTCAAAGCTTTTTTGTTGCAGTTGTTCTTTCATGATCTCAAAGAAGTCTAGAGGTGTGTTTTGCTGCTTTTCAACTCTTTCCCGATACTTTGGCATCTCACTCGGAACGTTTTTAGGCGAGCTGAAGTAGTTCTCGGTGGACCTTTCGATGTTGGACTGAATTAAGCGTTTAAGAGGAAAGTTTGTCTGATGATCATCAGATCTACACTCAATCGCCCCTTGTTCCTTTAAATCGCCCTCAAACATTTCTTGAATTAAATCCGTCCCCTGCTCATTCAAATGTTGACTTAAACTTTCAGTGTGAGTCTGAAGAACTCTGAGGAGCCTGTTCTCCAACTTTTCATAGTCAGCTAGTTTTGATTCAGTGTTTTTTTTAATGACCTTTTTACATTCTATAATGCGTATAGCCTTCTCTATGGATTTCATTTTACCACAGATCAGCAGGTAAAATGAAAAATTCAGTCTCTTTATTGCGTCTCAAAGTCTAGTAGATCTCCACTAGCACATTTCTAATGCTCGGCTTGCCGTCAAAATCCATTTCTTGACAACCTTGCCGGTTTGTTCAATAGCACACTCAAAAAACAAAATCTTATCAGACACGGTCGAATATGAAAACAAACTTACATTGTCCTTCAACGTTCAGACAGACTGCAAATGCAACTGCTGGTCGTTACAGCTTCCATTGTTTAAATGTGTCACCGTGGCAACAAGACTAGAAAGGCTGACAACTTCGAGCACATAAAAATGGTTTTGAACCGAACCAGCTGCACTTGAAAGACTGTAACATAAGCTTCTCCACAACAAAAGCGTCTGGAACTCTAGTACAAAGCTTTAGAATCTGAAGTTGACCGATAAAAATGTTTGTCCACACACTCAAAAGTAATTCTGAAAACCAGTCGGAAATATTCCTCATTTTAATTGTTTAACAAATAAATTACATGATGCACCCGAAGCACTCCATGCATCCGGCAGATTGGGAAAACGCTGCTTTAAAACTAACAACAAGGTAAAGATGAGGCTCATCCAGATGTGAACAAGACATCTTCCTCATTGTCATGCGCCACAGGAAGAGCCTGTGTACTGGCAATGTGGACGGATTTACAAAATGGGGGACTTTTAGAATCCTACACAAGGCTTTGGGATTTCAGAGAGTTTTCCATCGTAGACCCCTCAACTCATCATGACAACTCATCCACCCAAACCGTCTGCAATTTGACGTTGTCCTTGGCTTTAACAGTCCGCGTGGAGTTATGAACGGCGCGGTTGAAGTGCTGTAAACTTGTCACCCAACAAACCTCACTAAAATAAACTACAGGAAACAGATTGTTCGAGCTGGGCCGCGTTCAGTTGGTCTTCAGTTTGGCGGCTTGCGTCACCTGATCTGTGAGAGTGGCTCTGATGGAGTTTACCACGGTCTGTCGCACGTTTTCTTCCATGTATTGCTCCGTCAGGGGTTTCAGGACCTGCAGACGCAACAGAATAGTAGGAAAATCCTTAGCAACATGTGGGGGACAGTATTTCACACCAAATACAGCCCCAATCAATTTGTTTTAATAATATGCTTAAAATAGTAAAACTTTACTTTAAATAACATGTTAAATATGATGTTGTTAATCTACTATTGTTACTGTATTAGGATGTATTTGTAGCAAAAAACTGTTAGAAATCTAAAATTATTGACTTGTGTGATTGTATATGACTTTAGTTATAAAGTGATGAGAATATTATGAGATGCCAAGTCATGATAAGATCATAAGTCAGAATTTTGACTAGACAGGAACTCAAGTCAGTTGGTTGGCTAGAGCGGAGTAAATAAACTTATGTCTGATATTCACAATTTAAGCGCTAAAACCCAGCTGCTGTGTTAGGGCCTCTGCTCCAGGAGTGTGTGTGTGTGTAAAAAAACATGCAAAATACACATTGCTGAGCCATTTTTGAGAGCTGTGTCTCTTGTGTATAGACCATAAATTTTAAAAAGTATTTAAGAAAATGCAATAAGTGAATGTTAATATTTTACTGATCAACAAAGTTAAAGACCGACCAATGTTCTTGCCAAGTCAAAATTGCAACTTACGTTTCTTGTTATTATGTGCAAGTCATTATCGCTTATTTTCTCTTTACAAAAAAAAAAATTGTATGTGGCAGAAAATTCTTAACAAACCTGACAAAACCTTTTGCCAAAAATTTAGACAATAATTTGGTTTGAATAACAATCAAAAATGATTCTTCCAAAACTAAATCAGAGTAAAGACCTTCTCAGCCACACATTGTAGAAAAAACTATTGTCATGCTGGAATCGTTTATTGCAGTTAATCCAAAGCTTTCATGCATTTTTCTTACTTAATTGCCATACATTTTTGGTGGTCAAGAAACTCACCTGTTCCCACAAGGCCTCCGCAGTGAGATCTATAGCAACACCAAGGTCTCGGTATTCGCCCGAGTATCGGACGTAAGACCACACACATAATGAGAGCAGTGACACCCCCATCACTAGACTGGCCAGAGCTGCGATGAGCGACAGGCCAATAAAACCGGTTATGGTGGAGACGATGTAAGCCACAAACATGACAGCAAACAGCGTGGCTGGAGTTCTGGCGGCATAGAAAATGTTCTTGCTCTCATTGTGCTTCACAAAGTTGGTGTAGACTTCATCCAGTTCCGTCTCTAGCTGCTGCTGGTAGCGCTGACTGAACTCCACGCCTCCCATCTTCTTCACTGCGCTGAATTGCTGGACCGAAGTTCTCTTGAAGTCTTCATGGTAGCGTTGCAGGTCCACTGGAGCGATGTAGGGCTTGTCACCTCCACATACCTGGAACAGAAAATGCAATCACACACTTTAGAATCTACCCCACTGACAGACCACGTTTTAAACCCACAACAAAATGGCTCATGGGAAATGTTCTGAAGTAAAAGCACCTTTGCCACCAACTTATTCCCAACTGTTATTACGTCATTCCTTTCTAATAGTTAGGTAAGTAAGGCACTCATTTTTAGTAATCTAGGACAGAACTTGGTCTATTTCAGTACTAAGGCCTCTGGTTATTTTCAGCAATTTAGGCCAGATGCTTTCTCATCAACCTCCAGCTATTTAAAGAGAATCCAGGTCTCCAGATCCAGCCTTTTCCCCCACATCTCTGGTTGTCAGAAACGATGCATGTAGAGGCCCAAACCTGTTCCATGGTTTTGTTGTAGGTGTCTTTGGCTCCAGCGACAGCAGTCAGGTTGTTGGCTTCAGCGGTGGCCTGGATTACAGAGACTCAGTGAACTTCTCAAAATCGAACATCATCACATTCACAACGTACCTGCAGCATAGATTTGGGATGTGGAAGCTCCTCTCCTTGATATATGTTGATATATGCCTTCAAATAGAGAAAACTTCCTTTAACAAATGTAAACAAACATTTTGAGGGAAAAAAAAAAAACACACACCAACACTAAGTTTTACTGGTTTCAGTGTGTGTATACTGCTTGCCAAGTGGTTTCATATAAATTCAGACCTTGAAATACTCCAGCAGGTCTCGGCATGTGACTTTAGCTCCACCAATCTCCTTCTCCACCAGGTTTTCTGAGGACAAGAGTAAAGGCACCAGATTCTGCAGCTCCTTCTTGAACTCCTCATCAATGTCTGGAAAAACAGTTTCAAGGATGAGGATCACAGATCAGACTTGTGGGAGTCTGGCGGTATCGACACTGACCTCTCAGTCGACCATCAAAGTGAGGGTTGGTGGCCACCTTCAGACCTGGATGAGGCAGGAGAAAGCAGCCTATGCTGGAGAAGCAGCTATGAATGTGCTTCCTAACATTCTGAAGCTCTTCATGCTGATTCTGCTTTACCTGCAACAATAAAACACGTTAACCACCTTCACCAACAACTCCTCAACAATGGGCTTCGTCTCACTTGAAGTCTCCTCTCCAAAAAGTGGTTTCCTCCCTGTAGCCCGTAATCGTGCTCATAGGGGTAACACCAGTCTCGAATCAGGAACAACAGTTTCTGGAAAAGAGAACAAAAAACAAGTCAACTTGTATCCAACCACAATGACACAAAACATCAAATTACAATATTGATTGCACAATAAATTATGCGAAAGTCACTAAACGTTTCTACCTGAAAGGGTTTTTCATAAATCTCCTCCATGGCAAGCCGACCATATTCAGTAAAAAGCTTGAAAGGGAAAAAAACGTCACTAAACCACCTTTTGCCACCGTGACAATATCATTAAAGCAACAGTAAAAGCTCTACCTGGAGATGCTGTAAATCATCTTCTTGGATATTCTGAGAAAGATTGTAAACCTACGACCAGCATCACAGTTAGAAATGAGGCATGGGGAACATCTTGATTCTTCTCACATACCTGCACGGAGCTGGTCATCGTGCTTAATGCGAACACCGTTGCGCAGTCTTTAATGGTGGACTGACTGTCAAACGCTCCCTGAGTGTCCACCAACAACACAGCAACCTGAAGACACAAAGTGATGTTAGTCTTACGTCTGAGATGAGATAAACAATTACAATGACCTCAATCAGAAAGCTACGGACGGGTACAACATTCAATCAGAGACTGGCAGAAATCGAGTCCAGTCAGAATGCGATTGACAAAACACATTTCCAATTAAAAAGCAACGGAGTGAAAGTTCATCCAATTGGAAAGTACATAACAAAAATAATAGCCAATCAGAAACCAACTAACAGGACAACTATCCAATGAACCCAATCAGACAACGACACAGAAATTAAAATCAATCAGATTTCAAAATCAAACAGACAAAAATGTATATGAATCAGAACGCAACACAACAATTTCATCCAAACACAAAGTGACCAACTGAATAAATATCCAATCAGAAAGCAACTGACAGAAATTAAATCCAATCAGAGAGTGATTCAGATACAAACATTCATTCAGATCAGGAAGCAACATACAGAATAAAACCCATTAAATTTGAAAGCATTTTACAAAACAAATCTGACAGAATGTGACTGACACGAAATGATTTGCATGAGAAATGCATGCCATGGCTGCTTTAATTTGCATTTTCTGCTCTATTTTTCCATATATTTTCTCTACCTACACCATCACCAATTCCTTCCTAGTTAATTTTACCATTCAAAATCCAGTACGAGTAAAAATATTTTTTTTCACACACGACAGACACGAGATTTAGCCTTACTAGACTGTTTCTACCCACCTTACTGCCATCCTTTTTCTCCACGACAAACACCTCACTCCAGGCCTGGATTCCCGTGGTCTCTCGCTCACAGCCTCCTCTCCAGGAGAAACCAGTTAGAGGCTCATCATCTCCTCCCATCCACGAACCAGGTGACTACACGGAAGAAAAAAGCATTTACAGACATGAAAAACCAGAAACAGAACAGAAAACATGTCCATGCCACTCGCAGGTCAGGACGTGTTGAAAGCCGGAGCCCAGGGAAACTTGTTTTCAGCCGGAACAATTCACATTTATTTTTAACTGATTTAAAACCCGTGCCTTGCATTCTTGAAAGCATGTGAGCCTGGCAAAGTGATATCCTGCTCTTATGCAACCCTATATCATTTAAGTATTCTTAACAACTGCTATTTTTTCAATTTATTTAAAACAAATAGAATACGTACATCTTATTAGAATTATTCATAAATAACATAAATGACAAAAAAGAAAATCTAAATCAAATCATGTTGACATCATTATATCGATTAAAACAAAAGACAGGGTTTGGTGAGAGAGCAGAGGGTATCATGTGACATGTGTTTAATTTACGCAGATACAGAAACATACTTTTTTTAAATAATGGGTTGAAGTTGATGAACCACAGACTTCCTGTGGCTCAATCAGTGTGTGTAACACTAAACGTTGTGGGTTCACATTAACATTGTGATAAATATGTCTCAATCTCGCATTGAAGCACTGATGTAAGATCATTAAACTGTTATAAAACCAGAAATGGACTCTATGAGCTAAAATGTTCATAAAGCAAAGCTTCATTAATTAAACATCTATGCAATACAGTGTTAAAAGTAACTGATTGCGCCACTAAAGCTGCTATTACAGCTAACACTACTAATATAGTAATATAGTCTGTTACTAAAACGGTAACATACTTCTTAATAATTATTGTTATGTGGGTGATGGATAAATGGATGTGTGGTTTGTTGGTAAAGGCCACACAGATAGTTTGATTTGTGATTTTGGCAACGGTTTCATCTTTTTAAAAACTTTTTGCGACAAAGTGAAGACCTACATTTCTTCATTTCATGAAGACCGTCCATATGTGTGACCTATGAAAGTTAAATCTTGTTCGATTTTTGCAAAAACGCAATAATCTATAGATCATCCACAAATAAATAAATTCCTTCAGTGCATGGTTTTGCCGCGAATGTGCTTTGCTCTGACCTGATTGTGCATGTAACGCAGCATGAAGTCCAGCAGGAAGGACTTTCCTTTACGAAAAGCACCAGCCACAGACACCACCACCACATTAAGATCCCGGATATGTTCTTGCATTAGGATTTTCCCAAGTGCAGCCTCATCCAACTCAAACTTGTGGTCGTCTTCGTTGGCGATGACAATCTGGACGGGTCGAGCGCCCTCTGGAACCGGCTCCTCCTCCAGAACCACATCCTCTTCCACAGCGCAGGGTGCCGTACCATTAGTGTCAGAGCCAAACTCTTCCATTGAGTTCTGTCGACGACCCGGACGGCACAAAGGAACATCCTGCACACCGCTCATATCTGAAACATTAAAAGCAAAGAGGACAGCGATGAATCTCGGATGGTTTAGTCTCATCTGGAGAAATGTCCCCATTCTGTAGAATTCTACAGAAAAGAGACATGGATGGCATGACCTTCCGCTAGTTACTCCTGGGTGAGACAATCTACAACCAAATGAATCTCAAGCTGACCTCCATGACTGCAGATAACAACTCATTATCACCAGCAACATGGAGTTTTCTATTGCGTGCACACGGAGACTCTTGCCCTGGTGTTTCGGGGACTTACTCTTCACAGGAGCTTATCAGTGACTTTCTATTCCAGGCGTGCGGATCTCTGTCCCGACCCCGTGCACTTTATCCGTGATCCGCAATAAGCCTGGCTCCTTTCGGAACCACCACCACGTTTGGTCATTTTACCCAAGGCTTAAGACACAAACAGCCGTACCCTTCGCTCTGGTCTCCTCAGCTGACGTCCAGCTGAACCTTGGATCAGAGTCAGATGGCCAGTGCGAGCAAACACTAGCCCAAGGACAGACCCTCTGGTACAAATGTTTGTTACACCTTCAACAGGCTCATTTTATCCTGTAGTGCACACACATACGCACGCACGCAAACACACACACACACACACACACACACACACACACACACACACACACTTCAACTAATGAATCCACTGATTTGTACTTTACAGTTTTTTTTACATATTGGAGTAAAAAAACGCAACTTGAACTTGAAACGTAATAAAAGTTAGATCACTAACTATTATTCGGAACACTATCTTCTTTTCAACACAGTGATTATCGGCTCTCGTCTTATCTGCCCATAAACCTACTGCTGCATTTGCACAGACAAAACATAACTTCATAGTTTTCTCTTGCATCATTTCACAACAGCAACAGTGGACTGACCGGATTCAAACGCCTGGTTCTGGGTGAAACCAAATGAAACCGATTATAGCCAAAAACAATCCTGATTATCCAGACTGAAGCCCTTACAAAACAACAACCCTATAGTTCAAGTACTGAACAAACAGTACAACACAGTCAACACGAACTGTGCACCACGCGCCTATTAAGCGCGAGATTTTAACGCACGTAGAGTAATGCAATCACAACGCTCCGTTATTATACGGTATGAACATGAATGTGTGGACTGTGAAGCGGATCAATAAACGTTTTTTAAAAGCGATTATAAACTTGCAAATGAAGAAACCTAATAATAGCCAACTTAAAAATAACCCACCAACTGACTGATAAAGCGGCCGTTTACCAGTAAACACGCGCGCCGCAGTCGCTGTATGTACATGACACAAAACCGTTAAGCGTGACACTGGCGACAGCGAGACTTCTGACGCCGCCGGCCAGCGCGGAGAAGTTCCGCGGCGCAGAGTGTCGAGCGAATTCACCTGACGGGACCGGACTGTGATGTTTTAGCTTCGGATGCGACGGATAAAACTCGCCAGCGTCCCGTTTTAAAACTTTGAGGCACGTTAGTTAACGACCCAACGAGTAAAATCGATTTATCCACAGTCCGTGGCACAATAGCTCGCTGTTTGCGAAAAGATCCGATTGAACTGTGCTTAGTAAAACCTGTGTCGACGATGCCGGAATGAAGTTTGTTGCCTGTTAAGCGCCGATTCCGCTGTCCGCCGTCCTCCGCCATCTTGCTCAAGCTAAAAGTTTTCTGCGTGACGTCACAAAACGCTCTCGCTGTTCTCTTGCCGACTCCAATACTGTGTTCAAGTCGTCTTAAAAAAACCTACTTCTTTGATAATGAACGATCTGATTCTATTGTAGGTAGGTCTATTAGAGGTCTATTCTATTGTAGGTCTTTAGATAAAATCACTTTTTTAATCACAATTTATTTTTAATCTGTTACATGTTCCTGAAGACCACAGGAATAACAAGAGGTGTGAGGATTTAGATGATTGAAGCCTTAGATACAGGAGCACTCTATTCTTAGTGTGACAATTAAACTGCACATGTTTTCTCTCTCTCTCTCTCTCTCTCGCTCTCTCTCTCTCTCTCTCTCTCTCTCTCTCTCTCTCTCTCTCTCTCTCTCTCTCTCTCTCTCTCTCTCTCTCTCTCTCTCTCTCTCTCTCTCTCTCTCTCTCTCCACGTAAAATAAGATGCAGTTCAGCTCCAGGTCAGGTAGAGGCGCTGTGACATATTATTTTGCTTACACGAGCAGGAGATCCCCAAGTTAGTGGGTGGAACTTTAATATTTAATACTGTACTCGAACCATATGTGCATTACAATGCACGACTAATTTACGAGCAGGACTGTGAATCGTGTTCCGTCAGAGAATGACAGAAGTGAGTAAAGAAGATGTGGCCTCTCCGGCAGGTCCGGTGCAGGTGTGGAGGCTTCGCTCCAGCGCGGCGAGTGTGGAGATCCTTTCGCTCGGCTGTGTGATAAAGTCCATCCGCACGCCAGATCGCTCCGGCCGCAGCGCGGATATAGTCTTGGGATACGACCATATAGAAGGTGATTCGTGCAAACACTCAGTGATCGCGGTCAAATTCGTATAGATAGAATATTATGCAAAAGTGCAGAATATTACAAACCTTTCTTGGCCCAAATACCGTATATCAGATTTAATCACCAAAAGTTGCCAATGTTTAAGCATTTGAGCCTAACTATACAATTTCTACGTTTTATTATATTATGTATTTTGATTTGTTTAGTTCCTTAAATAGCACAACTGCCTTGCCTTGCAAAGGAAAACTTTGCCCCGTGATGGCCGCCCCCTGGTGGACGCGAAGCCTCGAATAAGCCGATTACAGTATTTCGCTTATGCCTCTGGATTTATGAATTTAAAGTCAGATTATTTTTCAATTGGCCGTCAGTTAAAAAAAAAAATAATAATAAGCACCAACTTTAAAAAATTGACATTTATGGCTGAAGTAATTTCTTTTATCTTCTAATTTGTTTTAAACTATTGTCCTTGCGGCAGTCATGTCAAAAATACACTGTAGTATACATTTTAAAAGTTTCATATAAAAAAGAATGTTAATAATGAAACTTTTTTTTAAATATTAAAATATAGCATTTTGATACAGATTATTTCTCCAACCCTCGCTACTTTGGCGCCGTTGTGGGTCGTGTGGCTAATCGCATTGCTAAGGGCCAGTTTACGATTGGTGAGAAAGAGTACAAGCTGGCCATAAACAACGGACCCAATGCACTGCATGGAGGACTGAGGGGCTTCAACAAGGTAAAACAAACATGGAAAAACCTTCTGTACGCTTTGATGTTGAACTTGCCCTCTGCTTCTCAGGCCTTGTGGAGGTCAGAGGCTGTAAATAACGGCGTGAAACTGAGCCATCATAGTCCAGATGGGGACGAGGGGTATCCAGGGAACCTGGACGTGTCTGTCACCTACACACTGGAGGACAACACGCTGAGTCTTCTGTACCATGCTCAGACTGACCAAGCCACACCAGTCAACCTCACCAACCATTCCTACTTCAACCTGGCGGGACAGGTGCGCTCACTCGCCATACGGAACCCTGACCTAATCTCAGTAGGTGCATTCATCTTATCTTCATGGACCACAGGGGACGCCAGACATTTACGACCACGAGGTGGCCATCTTAGCTGATGCTTACCTGCCTGTGGATGACACTGTGATTCCTACAGGTTGATTTCGTTGTGCGTGTTTGTGTTTTACGGTGCACATTCTGATTTAATATACTTCTGTTTCAAGGTGAAGTAAAACCAGTGTCGGAGACATTGTTTGATCTGAGAAGGCCTGTGCTTCTGGGCCCTAGGCTGAAAGAGCTTCCCGGTCCTGGTTTTGATCATAACTTCTGTCTTTGCTCACCCGGCGAACAGCAGCTGGAGAGGAAATGTGCAAGGTAGAGGGCTTTTTTTAGAGTAAGATTCCACATCTGAGATTTTCTGGAATCACATGTTGTTTTTCACAGAATGGTGCATCCTGGGACAGGCCGTGTTCTGGAGGTGAGCACGAACCAGCCGGGGATTCAATTCTACACATCCAATTTCCTTGATGGGACATTGAAAGGGAAAGACGGAACTTTTTATTCCAAACACAGCGCCTTCTGTTTTGAGACCCAAAACTGGCCAGATGCTATTAACCAGGTGATTTACCAGGACATACACACACTTACACTTAATGCCTCATTCAAACAATGTTTTACATTCAGGTGTACATTCAGTTTAAAACCACACTTGTTCTACTTTATATATCTTTTTTTTTTTTAAATCATGCAATGCAAAGAATTGTGTGATGAGATTTTCCAGTACTGTACATTGTAGAAAAACAAAATTGTTTTCTGGAACAGAATGAAAACAACTGTGTGTGTGTTTTCTCTCTCATCAGGCTCATTTCCCCGATGTTTTGTTAGGACCAGACAAGGATTACAAGCACACAACACACTTCACCTTCTCAGTGGCCTAAAACAGTTCTAACAAGACTTGCATGAAATTCCTAATTTCCTAAATTCCTAACTGGAGTTTCATTCAGTAATGAATTATTGTAATTAAACTTTCTGCAATTAAAAGAGAAGAACGATGAAAAGGTGTTTTACTCCGAAGTTTAAATGTATTAATATGTCTATTATTTATGTAATTACTCACATTTT
>SOMO01000062.1:2814373-2824506 GCA_028128575.1 Paedocypris carbunculus
CACTTAAATTTTAACACTCAAATCTGCTGAAAAATGTATGTCAAAGAAAATTTGAACCATAACCAAATACATTTTCTTTACATCAAGCATACGAAGAAAATCTTACAATTCCATCTTGCTATAAAAAAATACACAGCATTAAAGTGAGAAAAGTAGTTACAGAGAAGTTGACGGACGAGGGGTGAATGTGGACTGCTCCGTCACTTTTGGTCAGAAAGCGCAGTTCCTCTGCCTTAGGCTGCATCTTCACAGCACCCTTACTAGTCAGCTTGTACTTCCCCTTGGGAGACGTCACCTGAAGCACACGACAGAAGCTATCGCACAACTGGGAATGGATACTACGAATCATTTCTACTATTTGATTTGATGTCAGATCTTTATATGAGTCGTAATCGATGTAAGATTATGTCTATGCTACTTTTCGACTTTTGTGCAAAGTCTTTTTTTCTTTTTATATCTTTTTATGTATTTGTTGCTGTATAAGTGAAATGTCCCAAATGTTGGATGACCTGACCTGCACTACATTGGGGTAAAGAGCAGCACACAGCAGGGCCGACATCAGTTTGGTGTTATCAGAGTTCAGGTTTGCCTGTAAAGGAGCAGAAATGTGATGAAGAAAACCTGCAGTTTGGTCGGATAGATCATGTTAGTCACCTCGTGTCCCGTGGCCTCTAGCACTCCGTCTCTTCCATTCCTACTCTTCTTCTCAATATCCCTGGCCTTGAGACTGTCACTCACAAAGCCAATGTCTGATAGAAGCTCGGCAAACTGTCTTTTGAGACAGGCGATCTCCTGAAGCAACAGAACATACAGAAAAGTTGAGTGAGTGTCAAACCTGACCAGAGATCAGCGGTCTACCTGTAACCCTCGGATGGACAGGAAGTTCTCTCGGCAGAACAGGTAACCCGCTCTAGAGCCACTTTGTTCTGCGTTACACCAACCCTGAAAAATATGCACCACACAAAAACCACTTTGATATACATGTGACAATTCATTACCATTTATTTCGTTTTCTGTAATGTTCAAAATTTGTTTCATTGTTTACACCTATAAACTGTACTTTGGTTATTTTATTTGAAAGAGTTTATATAAATATAGCTAACATCTGTGTTGTGAAAATAATTATTTTTTTTCAGTTGTACACATGCAACCTTGGTTGACTTTAATTGGCAGTGTAATGTTCATTAGAAATGACAAATGTGTGAATTAGTGAAAAAACAAGTTCTGTGTACATCAGGAGTGAGGGGTTTATGTGCTGTGGTGTGTTTCATGCTTGAGTTTAGTCTTTAAACGATTCTCTACTGACCTTATAGGCCTGAAGCAAAGCTAAATGGTCACTGTTCGCCATGGAAAAGCTCAACTTCTTTTCATTCGCCATTTCCCTTTTATCCCAAGGAGAAACCTGCAAGATTGTGCCATCATGAGAACATCAAACACAAATACTGAGTTTATCTGGTGAGGAAGCCTCTTACAAATGGACTCTTGAAAGCCAGACTGGCAGCAATGGTGAGGGCAGGATCCAGGCAGCGGAAGATCGCTCCCAGCAGCATGAGTTTGCCAATACGAACATCCACCGGCAGACAAGCCAGATGCCAGCCCAGAGGAGTGAGAGACTCATCACTTGTCAGAGCACCCAGGGCGCACAGTCTTTCTTTAGCCGCCTCCAAACTACTGTTTTTGGGTGGTTCGATCAGTTGAGAGAAAACAGACAACAGAGGACGACCAGAAAACACCTCCAGCACTTTGACTCTGGGGGAAAAAGCATTTTAAAATCAGGATCTGCCCCGGTAAAAGTACATTTTTGAAAGATCTGTACACATCTGTACACAGAAATGCACACATTTTCATCAAAAATCATTGCACAGTCCTTACATCACAAATTGAAAAAAAAAAAAAAAGTACAAACATTACTGCGTTTATATATTATATTTTATGGGAAAACATGTAACTATGCATTTGAAGTTGTTTTCTGGACATCCCATAAAAAAAAAATCTGATTGGTGCCTCTGAAGAACCCAGAATAACACTTTAGAATAATTTACAGTATCAAACTTGTTTGAAATCATGGCTACCGTAGGCAAAGCTGCTCCAGAGGAACTCTCTGGATCTCAGGAGGCTGCTGGTGGCTCAGGTGGTGTGTGAAGCAATTGCTGGTGAATAGATGAAAGCAGACCCCAGCGGCCACACGTCCAGCACGGCCTTTTCTCTGCAGGGCGTTGGCCCGTGACACCCATACATCCTCCAGACTCTCCATACTGCGACTTGCATCATACCTGCCAGACAGGTGTACATCCGTGTCCAGTATATTGTAGCAGCATCCACTAGTTTATTTGTTCTCTTGATTCAAACCTCTTCTCTTTCATTCTGCCTGAGTCGATGACATAGACCACGTCATCAATCGTAACAGAAGTTTCTGCAATGTTGGTGGAGATGATGATTTTGGTCACGCCTTCCGGTGGGCGGGTAAAAACCGCCTGCTGTTCTTCATTGGCCAGGGATGAGTGTAACGGATACACTACACACCTGTGAATCGCGACAGGAGTTAACAACACCAGTTTGTGACCATCCTGAACTTTATCTAAGCAAATTGAGTCTATTTTTCCCTCTCCTGGAAAAGTAGTTCAACTCTCAAATGTGCACAGAACACTGAAATGTACACTGCTTTGATAAAGGACAGAATCACTCTTGCAAAGGTCAAGAGAAAGACTGTTGGTAAGGTTTACCATTGTTTTGTGTTTCTCGTGAGAGGAATTGAGTCGCTTCTAGATTCCCCAGAAGAGAAGTGATGCTCGTTCGGCCACAAAAACCAACATCAAACAAAAGCCTTTGACTTATTTTCATAATTATTTTTGACTCTCACTGGATTTTTCTAACCAGTAAAACTCTATAAATTATAGAGTTGAAATTGTGACTTAATGAGATGCAATTTACTAGTGTAATGGTTTCCTCAATTGCATAAATATAAATATATTAGTTAATATATTACCTCTTAGATCTTCTATTATTGAACACCCTGTTGGACTGTAATTGTTCATATAATTGCTTTATTTCAGCCAGTCCTGGTAGAAAGACCAAAACTGCCCCTGTGCAAGAGATCACGAAAGACAATCACTGTTTTTTTTTCCATTCACAAAAAATGCATAAAAGATAAAAGTCAGTTTCATATGTTTGATGATTTACCGGGAGGGTAGCTGTGATCTCCATCCACTATCCACTCCAGAAGATTCTCCACCAGATCCATATTGATTTTGTCAAGATCCATAGCGGCCAGTGTTTTTACCACACACTTTGAGCAGTCTGGGAAAAAGATTCGCAATGGTTTTACAAGTCAAAGATAGACAGACGTATATGTGTGATTTTATTTACACACATACACACACATGAATAGATGGATGGATAGATAGTCAACAAAAAATACTGTTATAATGTTTTAGTTATATATTACTGGAATAGCGGACGGCGAGCTCCTGTTGGCTCAATTGCTGGTCAGGGATTGAGTCTTTGACCGAGTCCTTTTTCATTAGGGAGCAGAAGGACCAACCACCATCATCATCAACATCGAAGTCCACAGCAGGAGCTCTTCCCTTCCCAATTCTGCCTCCTTGACTTTGAGGTTGATTTTGTTTTGTGGACCGTCGATATGGGCTGCCATCCTCAATAACATATCTTTGCACAAAAACAAGAGACACAAATGAAGAAAACTGTCTGAAGTGAGAAGTGAATAACAGAAATTATCACATCAATGTTTAGATAACCTGGTCTTGGCAATGGCATCTTCAAGGAAGAATTGCTCCACTGGAAATGTTTGTCCTTGAGGAGCGAAAAGCAATTAAAATAAATAATTTCGATTTTCGCTGCATTCAACATGAGATAATTCCACTTTTGTTGCTGTTTTAATTAATACAAAAATAAAAACATATATATCTTTATTAGGGCTGTCAAAGTTAACGTGTTAACTCATGCGATTAATTAAATGTGGTTAATTGCGTCCAATTTTAATAACGCCATTAATAGCACTTTCGGTTTTGCCGGTTTTTGAGTTTCACTTCAAAACCATTCAGTATTATTTGAACAGTTTTTTGCAAAGGTGAAATCACAGCGCACTTATAGAAAGAATAGAGTGCAATTAAATTATTCAGTCTCTCAGACGACTGCGTGTGCATGCGCACTGTGCACAGACCATATGTCGGACTTTTGTTCCTTTAGATAAAAATGTCTGATCAGTCTTTTCAGCTAAACTAATCAGTGCCATACTTTTGCTACACAAATATACAAATACATATCCGTTGTCTATTTTCCTCAAAATAAATTACTTGTTTCTTTTTTAATTGTTATGACCGGCTTACCCATTGTTTTCTTTAGTCAAAACGTTATATCACAGTATTTAAACAAGTGTTTATTTTGTGTTGAGTTTACATTATTTACATTTTACACTTCAATATTCAATATTACAAGATTCTATACTTGTTCATGTTATTAATAATTGTTAATACTAAATAATTATTAATAATAAATAATTATTATTATTATTTCTGATTTAATCGCGATTAATCAAAGAGGTGCGATTAACTAGTTAAAAAAAATTTAATCGTTTGACAGCCCTGATCTTTATACATAAACCTTGTGGTGGAAACCTACCTTGTATGTGGATGTTGGGGCAGTTGTGGAAGTATTGAGAGAAGAGTTCCGCATTTAGAGTTGCACTCATCAGGATTACTCTCAGATCGGATCTTTTCACCATTAGATCCCTCAGCACCAGCAAAAGGAAGTCGCTGTCGAGTGGAATGTGTGTCAGTCTTTGCAGTATGGGTGATGTGATAACAGTTATGTTTTTGATAGAGCTGATTCCACAAACCTTTCTTCTGTACGTTCATGGACCTCATCCACAATCACGTGTGTTATCCCGCCAAGCTCGGCATCGCCTTCTAAGCGCCGCAAAAGCACACCGGTGGTGCAGAACAGCAGTCTGGTGCTGGGCGACTGGATGAATCAAGACAGACAGAAAGCTAGATAGCTAGACAGACATAGGTACTGGCTATCTACAGTATATCTGTATATCATGAAGTGTTGTCAGAGCCTCCATTTTATCAACTGTGTCTGCTGAGAATGGTCAAGTTGTTTTTTAATCACGATCATTTAGAAAGTAATATCCCTGACTGATGGCTGCTGATTGAGTGTTTAAGAAAGAAAGAAAAAAAAAGGAATAAAGTGAGGTAATTGTCAATATGGGCACTAGGAACCACATAAAAATTGTGCTCTGCATTTAACCATCCAGTGAAGTGCACACCCATACACACACACTGTGAAGAGAACACGCGCAAATCAGGAACAGTGGGCAGCCCAAGCTGTGGCATTGGGGTCAAGCCGGTGAGGGATTTGAACCTGCAACCTCTAGGACACAAGTCCAAATCCTGCACCCCTGTTCCACAACTTTGGTCCACAGCTTGGTACACAAAGATTTAACCTTTGAATTTAAAGCATTTCACGGAACTACTTCTTCACACTTATCAGTTGTCACTTATCATTCATACTGATGAATACTGCAACGCTCTATATGTTGGCAATAAAACAATCTATACTCCCATATCACACTGTCCTCCAATTCTTCCAAAGGCTTCTGATGTAGTGTGTACAATGTAACCTCTGATTTGAAAGCATTTCACGGCACTGCTTCTTCATACTTTTGTGAAATGACACTCTTATGCGGCCAAACAAGCTCTGACCTCAAAACAAATGTCTGAAATATGTAACGTTTCAATTTAAAGAAGGATCAAAGTGTTACCCTGACGGTCTCCAGGCGAATCTGGTATCCTGTAGAGTGTCCGAGGGGCTCTGCTCGCTCCTGAGCCACTCGGCTTGCCACAGCAATGGCTGAGATCCTCCGGGGTTGAGTGCAAATGATGTTGGCCACTCCATCTGGATGCCCAACCGAAAGGAAACTGTCCAGGATAAACTGAGGGATCTGAGTGGTCTTACCACACCTGAAATGACGTGGAAACAATGAATCCATCCCAAGAGCAAAAGCGTCCACCTGGACACAGGTCACAGACTCACCCAGTCATTCCACTGATAACAAGAGCCTGGTTTTCCATCAGACACTCTAAAATAGCTTCTCTTTTCTCCCACGCAGGTAGTTTCTGCCTCTGTTCTTGCATCGACACATAGCGCCTGGAGGACTTAGAGAACAGGTGACATTACAAAACCTTTTCATTGACACATAAATATAACATCTTACTGGTTTCCTCTTGAACTCTCTACAAAGTTTCTTGTTTGTCTGCTGAATCTGCTCAGTTTTGATTTCATCACTCTTCACCATCCTCTTCCGGAGGTTCACATAGCTCTCGTTTTCCACTGGGATATATTCAGCATCAGCTTCATCATCAAGCTCTTCTTGCTCAGGGCTATCCTCTCTTTGGAAAGATGAATCTAATTTGATAAAGTGAAGATTAATACATAACAGAGGTGTAAAGAGTACCTGAAAACAGTACTTGAGTAAAAGTATGGATACATTACTGTAAAAATTACTCCATTACAAGTTACAGGTCACCAATTCCTAAAAGACTTGAGTAAAAGTCGTAAAGTGTCCAATTTAAAAATAACTTAAATATTTTACTCGTACTGAATTAAGGCTAAAACACCAAGAAATGTGGGGAAAACAAGAAACTCTTTATTTATGACTCTTATTTCCTAATATAAAAATTAAATTTATCACAAATGTTTCAAAATGGCAGGACAAAATAGATAAAATAAAAACAAAAAGTCAGTCTCAGTCAAACTCAAATGTGCAAAAAAAGTGCAACGGCTAATTCACATGCTCATAAATAGCACCCTGCAGATGGTGATATCACCTTATGCGCTCAGTAAATTACGTAACCGCGCCATAAAAAGATGCCGACTTGTCGCGCACAACCACACAGAAACGAGTAATTGTAAGTGTCCATTCAAATGTTGTGGAGTAAAGAGTACATATACTCAAAAAATGTAAAAGAAGCTTATACTTTTGACACTCAGTACAAGTACAAAGTAGCCAAAAAATACATCAGTAAAGAAACAAAGTCCATTTACTCAAATGCTTTACACCACAGTTACATTACCTTAATCGCATAAGGAAGACGGCCCAACAATGGTTCTTACCTTCCTTTTGTCTCCCTTTGATTGCTGAGGCTTCGGTGACATTAGTTGTGCAAACTCTAGACATGGTATTGGTTATTGTGGTGTTATTGCTCCGGGTCTTGGCTGGAGTGACAGGGGAAGGAGCCAGGACGGGTGGAGGAGAGCTGTACTTGTGATGAGGAGCATTAAGCAGCTCTCTGACAGGTCCATCCTCCTCTAGACAGGATATGAGCGTGTAAACCACTTGTTCCCCTTCCTGTGCAGAACTGAGCGCCTGAGCAAAGAGGTGTTCTGTGACAACCAGGCGACCAGCACCTGAGATGGATTCATCTGTGGTATTAAAGGCCACAAGTGGAGCTTGAAAGGGGTATAAACTCTTTGCTTGGAATCGGATCTCCAACTGATAAACTGGCTCTTCTATGCAAAACCCTGATTGACTTCCTATACAAAATTCTTTGTTTAAGGCTGGTTTTTGATGCTTGAATCTGCAACGGTTACCAAATTTGCATTCCCCTTTGAGATAAAACTTACATAACTGTTTGGACCCTGACTGCTGTGTTTGTTTAGCAGAGTTTGAGATCTTTCTCCCTTTGTCCAGCCAAAGCAAGTCAAGTTGAACAGTCCACACGCGACCCCTGATGCGCTCAGAGAACCGGTCTCCATAGATGGCCGTCAAAGCAAAAGCCTCTTCTTGTTGCAAAGCCTCACATTCCTTCTGTGATGGAAGTTTGAGAGATTTTTGAGGGTCGAGAGCATTGGATCCAAAACGTTCTAAGAGCATCTGGGTCAGAAGAAGCTCTAATGTTGCTCCAACATCACCACGGCTACTTCCTTCTCCAGCGTCTAAGGCTTGTCTGCAGCGCTCACGGTCAAAACCATACCTGCAAAATGAAACCAGGTGTTACTGAGCTACAAAGTTTGTGTTTGTAGCGTGGCACTTGATGATAATACTGAAATAGTTCTCAGTTGATCTAAATTAATAGTGAAGGAAGTCTTGTGCTTGCCACAACCCATATGACTTTCAGACACCCATATACACCATAACTGATCCAGTTATCTTAATCAAAATCCTTTTTTCATGTTGAGAATTACTGAATTTGCTAATGTTTTCAAAAATATTGCTTGAAGCACATAATGTAACAGAAACACTATCCAATCAGAATGAGAAAAATATTATTGAATCACATAGCAAGTTTCCAATCAGAAAGTGACTGACAAATTACATACGATCAAAATGTCTTTTTTTAAAAGCAATGTAACTATTTATTTTTTATCAGAAACCCAATGACAGAAATAATCAGAACAACCAATCAGAAAATGCCTGAAATAAATTATATCCGATTAGAAAATGCCTGACAGAAATAATATAAAATCAGAAAAAGCCTGCAACCGACAGAAAACGTCCCTCAAATCAGAAAGTGAATGACAGAAAATGTATTTAAGACACTGACATAAATAATAATAAAACAGAAAGAAACTGATGGAAATTTTATCCAATCAAGACACTGACAGAGATTAAATCAAATTAGAAAGTAGAGGTAAAATCCAAAAAGTAATGGAAAAGTTTTCTTAAGTTGAACTTTCGGCAAAAATAAGTGATAACTCTATCATCAATTTTTCTCAAGTCCACATTCGAAACGTCTGAAAATTGTTGGGCTTCTAAGGAGTATCAAAAATCTTTTTTTCTTTTTGGTTGAAGTTTTTCCCATTTATAAAATTATGCAAAATCTTAAAATTTATGATTTGTGGTACCTGCTAAGTGTCCCCAAAGCAAACAGAGATACCACAGGCACTACTTTAGTCTGCTTCTCCTCGAGCGGGTCCTCCATCCACCCGCTGTCCTCGGCACAGGCCACACCATCATCACGGGTGGACCAAAACTGACCATCTTCCCGATGATCCAGTTCATCACACTCTTCCTCGTCATCTTCATCACCATCTTCTCCTCCTTCAAAATCTGACTCACTAAAAAAAATATATCTTAAATACCGCAAACAAGAACTCTAAAATGGCACAAATATTCAGTAAAATTCATCAACTTAGCTAACAGTAAAATCATAACAAGCTTACACATTAGGTGCAAGATACTCCTGATTTTGAAGTTCTTGCAGCAGCTCCTTGACTTGCAGTTTGTTTTCCTTTGTCATATGTATTTTCTGCATGGGCAACGACACTTGTCTGTCTCTGTTCTCCTCTCTTTCACATATTCTGGCATATCCCTCAGGTCTTCGTGCTCCTCGGTGCCCTCTATTAGCTCCGCGGACACTTCTTCCACCTCCAGAGCCTCTGGAAGAAGCAGGTTTGAATGACCTGCTGGGTCCTAGATCCAGGCTGAAATCATCTTCATCATCCCAACCTCCAGGGGCAGATTTTCTGCTTCCACCTCCTCCACCGCCTCTTGGTTTATTGAATCGTCCTCCACCCCGGTTAGGCTTGCCTCGCCTCCTGCCACTCATTTTTTTCTGTCTGTACTTGTTCACTCAATTTAGTCTCTGTTTTCTCATCTACAAACCAAAAAGTGGTTGGAAATGTTAAAAACGATATGTGTGGCTCTGATAATGAATCGCTTAATTACATGTGACTACATACTTAACTCTATACTGTAAACAGTCTTACTATAAGTAATGGCCAGGGATGGTTGTAGAAAAATAATATTTCACCTGTATTGTGTACATTTTGTAACGCAGTATTGTGCCCCGATATGCTGTGGTGTGACTATAAACACGCGTAACGCAACTTAACAACCAGTTTCAGACAAAGTCAACTCACAAATAATGTGTATCCGTGAAAAACTGTGAAATCATTCCTTAATTCCAAGATCTGCGGTTTCGTTCAATGCCGTTTCAGACTGGTGTGACGGGAAGTCATTTTCAAAATAAAAGTCATGTCGTAAAATAAAAGTCAATATCAAATGAAATTTAAAGAACTAAATAAATCAACGTAACGGAGCATAACTCGACCCACGGATGCATGCACCTTGTCGATCGATTTTGCACCACTTGCGATAACAACAACAACAA
>SOMO01000062.1:2826513-2859776 GCA_028128575.1 Paedocypris carbunculus
TCTTAAAGCATATGAGCTATAGATAGCGATGTTTTGTTTCCCCAAAATAAAAGCCCCATCAAAGCTTGGTACTGACTAAAACTAAAACAGAAGTCAGGCCTAGTAAGTGGATTTTAAACAAATCCGAATTAAATAATTCTTCTTGTATCTCTGCACTCATTTGCCCTTCTTCCGGATTCATTGAGTGCAAAGAAAAATATCCACTTTTGAAAAAAATCAATATAAAACATTGCTTGTGCTAGCCACTGTAAAGCTCGAGCAGGTGATTAAGTAATTATCTGGAAGATTGTGGCTGTAAATGCACAGGCCGAACAGGGAAGACAGTGAGTTCTTTACAAATATCAGCCCATTATACTGCATTACATCCGAGCAGAGAAAAGCCAGCTTCTTTTTATGGTCATTATGGCTACATCAACATGCTGGCAGACTGGATTGTCGCTTCAGTTGGCAACTCTGTGTCCCAGTTATGCTTGACTGACAGCTCAGAAAAAGCATCGTCATAAAAAAGCTTCACAAAGAAACCCTGTTGGCCTATATGACCAAAAAAAAAAAAAAACTTCAAAAGTGACCTGAATGGAAACGTGCATGTGGCTTGGGTGTGTTTGTGTGGGAAAATTTTGAATTATTTTTAAAAGGCTTATATCTCAACCGATTGTGCAATGCTATTGGCAGTCAGTGTTTCAGACTGTACGAAAAAGGAAGTCCCATGACCTGATTTGGCAAGGCCTCCCATTTTCCTGCACTTTGTTTTCTTGTCCACCATAAGGATCAGAATCTCGGAATCTACTGATCCAAAAATGAAATCTTTGTAGTTGGGGAAGGACTGGAAGTCTGGCTTTGCTAAGGAGTCTGGTTCTGTGTCCACGGGAAGGAAGAGACACACAAAGCCTCCAGAGAGGAATTGTTAGGACTGAAAAGCTTTCGCCATCAAGAAGAGTGTTTGGAGTTTGATTAAAACATTTTGCACACACACACATACACACAATTAATACTATGGTATACGCGCATACAAGTGTACACACACACACAATTTAGTGATGGGCCGTTACAGCGTCAGAGTTACGTTGTACACAATGTAAAATTATTGCCATTAATCTATTCTCAAAGTCAGGTTGGGAGCTGGTCTTTACCACGCAAGATATGATGATTTTCAAGTGGACCTTTTATACGCTATGATCCTTTATCAATCACTTGTAGGAATTCATGTTGCGAAACATTGCTTTTATTAAAGGAAATAAAACAAACATAAACAAAGTTCTGCCTAAGGGAAAACGCTGCAGGCGTGAACTCAAAACGCAATGACTTAATAAAGAAAAACACTCACAACCAAGCAAAGATTATGCAGCATGTTTTCCTAAAATTTATGGAGGAAACATGAAGGGTAATCCCAGAAAACAACAATTTTGAAGGTCCAGCAGTGATAGAGAACTGAACATGTCTGTTAGCGTGCAGCTAGCTTCAGGCTAGCTTCACGTTTCTTCAGAACACAGTTTGGCATTATTAATGTCCAATTAAGTCACATCAAGATTTGTTCACATCGAGTGTGTCATACCTTTAGGCTTGAAAGACAGTTTGTGATCTTTAGCATGACTGTACCAGTGAATGTCCCCAGGATGTAGAGGACATTTTTTTGGCAAATCTAGGAGCTTTTAGAAAACATCAAATCTGTCTTTTTTTCAGCAATTGAATGGCAACAATTTCCATCACTCAGTGAAAAGTTTGTTTTCTTCATAAGTGGATGTCGTGTCTGGAACAGAGATGTCATTTCTGCCTTTAATTCCAAAACATTAAACCTCTGTTGACAAACCTCCAAGACGACAGAAACAACCATTCTGACAGAATAATCTCCAGGATTTAAAGCAGATGGAGGCATTATTTGGTTTCAGAAAAGCTGAGCAGAAGACTACACGTTTGCACCTGAACTGCATTGATTGTTGGCAGGTTTCCATTTTTTTTTTTTTTACAAAAAACAAAAACTTAAAATAAAAAAAAAAATAATAAATAAATACAAATCATCATTTCATTTTTCATTTTTATGATAATGAATGATTATATAAACCATTTTAAATTTCATTTCTATAACGTATGAAGAAATAAAACCTCGTAAGCAAAGGGTTTTGGGAATTGGTGACTTGTAACTTGTAATGGTATAATTTGTACGATAGGTTTTCGTACTTTAACTCGAGTTTTGTTTTCAGGTACTCTTTACACCTCTGGGTTTATAAATGTGGCAATAATCGACTAATGTTTACATGAACAAATTAGTTTAGTGGACCAATTGATCCAATTATGGGTGACTTAGATGGGAGGTAGTATGATAAGTGTAGTATTGTAGAACAATCTTTTTTAAAGCTTTGTCACTACTCAACTTAAAAAGCTATAGCCAGTGTAGCAGACAATGTGATAAGTACACCAATTTTAGTCTAACAGAATTGTTTTTTTTTTTTTTTCCCCCCAAAAAATATAAAAAGGAGTTCTATAGTTGATATGGGAAAACTTTAGTTTTGATAGAATGAAACACAATGAAATAGTTTGACCCAAAGGCGTTTCAAGGCTCTCATGACGTGAAATACTCATGGCAAAGGGGTCAGGGAGCATGAGACATCATTTCTCATAATGGCTATCACCTAGTCCAGACCCGAACACCATTGAGAATCTCTGGTATATGCTGCTGAATTAAAAAGTTGAAATTATACATACTATGAAGAATGCAGTAATTTTTTAAATCGTATAACGTTATAATTTATTCACAATAAAATATAGATGATACAGTATGTGTTGATAGTAAAACAGCTTGGAATTAATCAATATTTTCGGTCCAAAAAATGGCTTTATTAAGTAGGGATTCGGTTATTATGTTATGTCTTTAAAACTTGATAATAAAATGACTTCTATTCAAGTCATTTCAATCAATACAGTACTTGAAGTGTACAGATCTGTTTACTTTAGAAATGCAAATACAGTAGTCAAAGTTTGATTGATATGCTTTAATATCAGTGCAGTGATACAATTTCTTATTGGGTAAAATTCCCCATACAGTAATGTCAACAGTTACTTTATAGTATCATGATTTCCATATAAATTTCAGCATAATAAAAAGTACTTGTTTACTTTTTGACTAAAACATCCAAAACTTTAATGTATCATCCTCATCCTAATGTTGTCTTTAAAGTTGAAGTGAGCCGTTAAACCAATCAGGACACTCTTGTGAAGGACTTTTCTAGAAGCATAATGTACATGTGTGTCAATATGTTAAAACGACAACCAGGTAAAGGTAAACTGCATTGATACAATATGTTAACTCTGATGAAATGGTTTGAAACTTAATCATTGACATCCATATTTTATAACACTGTAACAAGATAAAACAACATCTAGCTAGCACTAGGCCTGACAAAATTATTCATAGCAATAACCATGTTTTCTTTGATTTTATTGTAAAGTACTGTATGGCATTCATTCACATTTCCAAGGATTGTCGTTTTATTTGTCTCTTAAATATTTAAATATATTGGACAACTAACTTTAAAAGTCTTTCGGTGAGATAGCAAATAATTAAAAACACTCGATTATTTCAAGTATGCTACAGTGTGACATGGGAAATTAAATGTGTATATATAATTTTAATAATAGTAACAAAATGTTTTTGTTTGTTTGATTGTTTTGTACAAAACATTGCAAATATCTTCAATAAATACATTTTATACTTTGACTTTAATTAAAATTTAAAGCTTTAAACTATAAAGTTGGTTGTGCATAAAGACTCAGGGCCATTTTTGTACCTGTCGACGGGCCTCGGCACCATTTAAATTATCACTCGGATAGGATTCAACTTTAAAGACAACCTTAGAGCAACTCAAACAAAACTGATCATTGCTCTACTGACCCAACATGGGATTCTCTTAAAAAATAAACAGCATGAACTTTTTACAACATCTTTTTAAAAGATCCAATCTGCTACATACAAACAGAACAATGGTACGCGCACTGGCCTGTAAATGAACGTATGCATATTTCTAGAACAGAATAAATGCATCCAAGCAAAACCACGGTATAACAGCACTTTTACGAGACTCGGATTCACATCTACAGTGTCGACAGGACCAAGTACCAGCACAAGTACAAGAGCTAAATTCACTTAGTGTTTTTTTTTTTTTTCTCCAAAGTATAAATCTAGAGCATCTTTACCATTACAGAACATCTTTCCTTAAATATCCATGTTTTCAACTGAATTGACAAAAATATATGTTTTCAGAGTGGTCTCCACAATAAGGCAATGAACAAAGAGAACAAAGACACTGGATTGCCACTAAATACAGAAAGAAAGGCACATGAGGACTGAAAGTGGTCATAAACAGAAATATGTCAAGTGACACATTACAGGTGAAAAAGGAAAGCAAAACATTTCGGGCTACAATTGTTTTAAAGGAAATCATTTTTCTGTACAAGAGAGCGTCAAAGTCTGTCCAGAGCTGAGTGAATTTTCAACTCTCCTCTTCTTATTTGATTTGTATATATATTTACATATACAGTTTATACAGTGTGTGTGTTTGGATAGACAGATAGACAGACAGACAGACAGATACACACACACACACACACACACACACACACACTTGTATATATGTATACAGATTTTTTACAGGTGGTCTTTAAAATTGTCAGAGGTAGGAAAGTTGCATGGACTTTAAATCTTGTTTTTTTGTCCAACACTGGCAGAATTACAAAGCACAGAAAAGAGCTGAAAAGAAGCAGAGAAACAAAGGGCAAACCAAAGATGACACACAATTCATTTCTTTCAAAAATACTTAAATTCGAAACTCGTCTTGAAACAAAACAAAATAGTACATGTATATAATTTATGAGGATGTAGACATAAAAAGTAGCTACATTTGCATGTATGCAGTCAGGTATATATTCACTGTGACGTGTGTGCGTGTGTGTGTGTGTGTGTGTGTGTGTGTGTTTGTGCGTGCACGCGCACTGTGGCGAGATGCTTATTGTCGGTATTTGTGTGGTTCAAAACCACTTTGTTTCTGAAACATCCTGCAGGATCTGGGCCTAAGTGGCCTGGTCCAAGGCTCTCAGCAGGTCATGGCCCTGCAGCAAATGCAGGTTTCCTTGCAAGGGTATGTTGACCTCACAGTCATATCGTGTCAGTTCAGGCAGACAGTAGCTCTCAAAGGAGGGTCCGATGAGCCGGCTTGCGATTCCTGCGGACACACAGGCTTCTGAGAGTCAGAATTGAGATCAGATCATAAAGTCACACCGCAACGGCAAGAACTGACCATCCATCTTGGGGGAAGGCTGCATGCTGAACTCTGTGAAGTCACGACATGGTTCTCGGTAACATTTGGCCGGATGCTCGGCTTGATTCCCCGAAAACAGAGACTTCCTGTGCTGGTGCTCAATGCCCCCATTTTGGCTCATCCCTTTATCTTGGAAAATGTGTTTGATGTTTAGACTTAGACTTGTAACAAGTATGGTAAAAACAAAACAGTGTAACAAATTGGTGATAATAAACAAATTATTTACATATACAACTGTGTATTTAAATGATAAACGTACGGTAGTTTGTGCATAGACATATTAGGCGTTTAGAGAAACCGTAAGCAGAAGTTGATTTTTGATCTCTAATCAAAGTGTGTTACAAAAAAAGAAATCAGATGTTTTACAATTCATGTTGATGACTGAATAAATTAGCTCAATTTATTGTGTATGAATGGATTTTGTTGATGTTTACAGTTATTATCCACTTCCTATGAAATATGAATAAAATAAATTATTATTATTATAATATTCATGTTTCATTTGGAAAAATATGACAATTAAGACACGTAACAGATATATAATAAAAATAACAAATATTCCCTGACCAAAAAGCACTCGTTTAAATATATGCTTTTACTAAAAGTAAAAAAAAAAAAAAAAAAAGAAAAAAAAATATGTAGCATATTTTTTACTAAATAAATGTATTATTAATAAGAGACCTTGGTAAGCACCATTCTTGTTTTGCATTCACTACAAGTGTTTGTTACCTGATGAATTGCTGCCACTGATATTGTTGTTATCCATGATGCCACAGCTCTCGTGACAAAGTCTCTTCCACAGAGTCGGTGGTGATTTTGTAGACATATTCTCACCCTAGAACACATATGACATTAAAACATTTGAGATTAAACTGAAAGTAAAAGTTGAATACCACTATTATTATGTCCTACAATATTTCACAGGCTGATGCATGTGGCATGTGAGGATTGTGCTAAACTATGTGATACAGTATACTGTCTATCATTGAGTCCTTACTCTAATAATCTTTTATTACTAAACTACGTGATACAGTCTATCATTAAATCCTTGCTCTAATAATCTTTTATTGGCTTCTTAAGCAAAGTGGAAACACAAACCATATTGATTTGATTGAACGAGCGCTTGAAACCGTTTGCAAGAGCGACTCGCGTCGGACTCATATCTCTGTAGTTCTGCACAAAGTCCTCCATGGGCCTTCAAAACAAACACAAGCGTCACAAAAAAAACCAATGTTATTCTAATGCTTCCTAAAGATACCAATACGTTAAAACAACCCATTTACCTTTGAAGATATTGTAGCATTCGATTTGCTGGTACATTCTGGCATGACGCTTTCATAGCTTTGCCTTGTAATGGAGGATCTGGTGGCCATTGAAGGTTCTGACGACCACCCATTGAGGAAAGAGGGGTTCTGGCTGGGTTATGATAGGGTGGAACATGCATGGGATCATGGGTGTATGGTACGGTTGGCCATGAGTCCACATGGGCATTGTCAATGCCCTGCTTTTCTCCTGCTGGACTTATAGTAGGCTGGAAAGGGGATGCTGATGTTGACGTAAGCGGCTGGAAAAGGCTTGTGATGTTGCTGAAGCTCGGCTGGCTAGTTCCTAAACCTTCAATCTCAGAGGAAGCCTCATCATGGCAGATGGGATTAAGCTGGAAGTCCTCGCCGTCCATTGGGATGTAGGGAGCCAGGGTCTCCAAATCAAAATCGCTTAGATCAGTCTGAAAAATATTGGAGGGGTCAAAATGTGCATTATAAATGGAAACAAAAATCACACTGGTAAAAAAAAATGTAAAAGGATTATTTTTGAAATTGAAAGTTAAAAACTGTGACCTCTTGGTTGTAAGAAGTCTTTGTTTCTTGAGTGTCCAGGGAAAATAGTTTCTCTGTCAGCTCCATCTTCAAGTCACCCTCCACAGTTCTGTAGTAATCATCTGGACTGCTCGGCTGTTCAACAAAACACATGCTATAATTTAATCTCAGTTAACACTAAGCAACACTAGCGTTCTATTGTTGTACAACAAAGAAAAAACAAAACACAAACACATTTGGGGCTTTATGTAATGTCCACAGTACTATTGAAACAGTACAGTGCTTAAGACTGCCCACTGCTCCGTGTGATTGTTTTCACTTCACTTTTAGGTTACAGAGCTAGGAATTTGTCTTGGTGTCGACCACCGAGGCAACCTTCTGCGGCGGCAACATAGTCTTCTTCAAGGCCGGAAGGATATTTCAAATATGGACTTAAATATAAGCCCCCGTTTTTCCATATTTCAAGTCAGGAACAATCAACATAAAGTGCTTATATTAGACGGGTGCCTATATTCATGTAAATACGATATCTCTTATCTTATTAATCATGACACGTTGTGATAAATCAAAATTATAGGTCAAATTCAATAGACAAACACAGTCTGTACCAGGTTTTATATTTCTGTCTTTTTACCAAGACATTTGTAGCACAGTGTAACAAAACACGAGCTGACAGTGTGCTTGATTCATCTTATCTTTCTCACTCACTCTAATGCAGACTAACTGTTCATTAATAAAGTTATTTGTGCTTTTTTTAGGCCCATTTCTTTTACACAAAAAGAAACTAGTTTTATTTCTTGGGATTTGGTAAGTGCAGGACAAGCGGTGCTGGAAGACCTCAGCAACCCCAACAATGGACTCTTCTCTGAAAAACGCTTTCGTTCCCTGAAGGCAAACACAGAGACAATGAGGAGCTTCGTCTCGCAGGCCATACAGAGTCTGAATCTCAACCTACAACTTTTGGTTTTTGCACATGTATTGTATGTTTACTTTGCTTTACTTGACTTTTGCACTACCACTTCCCACCCCCTCTTCTTTAAAATGCTGGAAGGTTGAAAATGTATATGCTTTCAATCTATATAAAATGTAATTTGAATTTGACATGCTGAAACTAGTAAGGAGAGGCCGAGCTGACCGTGGAGCAGCTGCTGAGGCTGGGAGTTGCACTGGCTGGAGGAACTTGAGGTGTAGAGAAAGCCTTGGGCATGTCTCCAGCGTAGGTCGGCTCTCGGTCATCGTGGACAGATTGAGACACGGCAGCAACTGAAGATACTTCGCTGTAAATCGGAGCCTTCTCAAACGGTGACTGACCTGTGAAAAATGACAAATCTTTTGCTTGTGTTCTACTTTCTGCATTTTCTGGATATATTAGACAGCTCTGAAGATTATATCCAACCCAGCCTAAACTCTTCAGAGAAATATTAAAACTGAAATCAAAAAATGGTGCTCAAGACAAAATCATTTATGTGATTCAGACATTTGAAGCATTATTATCAGACTGGGATTCTCACCAAAGTCAAGAGAGATGATGGTGTCTCCTGGTGTAGGCGCCAGCTGAGCCAGATCTTCAGGCTCCTCTTTGAGTTTGGTCAAGAGAGTCTGAGGCGACACGGGTCCTTTACTTGAACTGAAGAAACTGCTCAAGGTGTGCGGCTTGAACAGAGACTCCGTCTGCTCCATGGAGAAGACTATCGATTCCTCCACAATGTCACTGTGAAATAAGGACCACACACGTTATATGGAATGTTTGTCATAATTGCATGAGTAAAGTTGTGTAACATGGACACAAAATCACAGTGGTTCTGTTTTAGTCGGCCTCCTAAACATAAGCACATTAATGATAAAGTCAAGGAAGAATAATAATAATAATGTGAAAATAATAAAAAAAGAAAGAGTAAAAATGTCAAAGTTTCATTAGTTGACTTATGAAATATTTTCAATGGCAACATTTAAAAAAAATGTATTAAAGCGTAAAGCCTTTAAACATAAAAGCTTAAATAAACAGCAACTGTAAAGCAATGGAATAAAGCAGCTAAAGGCATGTAAATGTGAACATGCAAGATTGGGTTTTGTGCAGTTCTTTGTGCTGAGCAACTGTATGAGATACTCTTAAATAAAACACTGAAAAAAGACAAATCCAAAGACAATCAATATTCTGCAGCATTCTAAATGGTAACTTTGGTCGATCACAAGAGCAGAAAGCTGGATGTTTTCCCTGCACATCCCATTCTTCTGCGTGTTTTAGTTGTGCTTTACCTCAGAACGTAGTTCACACACACAATGCACTGCGGCTGAGAGTTGCGACTGTTGTAGATGACGGTTCCCTGGGTCTCTAGCCACACATAGCCTCCATTCTTAGCCAACATCCTGTAGCGACCACTCACAGCCTGGCCTTTAGTGCACACTACAGAGGGAAGAACAGAACCCTACTTAAAATATAGACATAAAAAGAAAAAAAAGAATGAAACCATGTGAAGAATCAAAATACTGTCTGTATACAGAATCTTCCAATAGAGAAATTAAAATTTCATTGATGTTTTTATGTATTTTTATTTTGTTCTTATAAGTTATCTTGAGTTTAAGTTTTTTCCAGTAAACAGGGCAGATTGTACTTGGATCACATCAGGTTCTCCCAAATCTGTCGGATGGCGTTTTCATGGGTGGTCTTTGCGCTTGATGTGAGTTTCTATTGCATTTGGGATTGAACAATCTTAAGAATGCACAACCTTCACATGTTCAACTTGTGATATTAAGCAAGAGGCTACTGTATTTTGAAAAAAAAAAAAAAAATTTTAGTCATGTTGTCACCTCGCAGAAAGGGTTCCTTTGGTCAGCGTATTTTTTAGCTGTTCTGTTTTTCTACTTGTTGTCCACTTGAACCTTCACAGTGCGCCTCAGAGATGTCCGGAGCAAGGTTTTAATGACTAAGGGGTTCTTGTACAGACAGAGGCCATGGCTGAGGACGAGCAGAAGCCGCAGAGCAAACACAGAGTACAGACAATGAAGGATTGCAGAGAAGAATTAGCCTGTCTCTACAGCACGTTTCTCTGGACTTGGTCCAGTTCTGTTGTGGGAAAGCCTCGGTCTTGGGTCATCGGGTTCATTCCGCTCTACGGGGAAGCGATGTTGTTGTACAAGGCGATGCAGCTTTAAAAACGCGGCTGGAATGAATGTCAGAACCATATTCCATGATGAAAATCAGCCCAGTCGTCTTCAGAAGCACGGCTCCAACAAAGGTTTTACAAAACATTCGAAATAAACCCAGCTATTATGTACATTTTTGAGATGTTGTCCATTGGAACTAATTTGAAGGAAGTTCAATGGTTAGCCTAATAAACGACTGACGTAATCATACAGCTACTTAATATGCATCCTAATTATTTTTGTCTTATTCTGAGAGACATATAGATCTATATAGACTATATAGATCTAAGAGAATCCATAAGCTGTTGTTTTTAGGAAAACACTGCACAACAAATCAAGGAATAAATGGAATGCAAATTTAGACTGAATCACTGAAATGCACATTGTACAACACAAAGTAAGAGGGATTAAACAGGAAGCCGACTTGATCCGGAGTGTTTGCAGCATGTTTAAAGAGTTCTCCTGAATCCTCAACCTCTTAGAGAACTGTGCCGTCTTAGACGCTCTTTAAAACATCAGGGATACAAATTGACGAAAAACAACTCGATGAGGAAGAAAACCAGACCTATTACGCTTTTTTTCAGCAACTATAGGTAGTGACTCGGATGGCATGTCAGCAATGTCACGTTGGTTCTGATTAGCGAGAAATCTAGAAGCTGTGGCCGGGTCGCGGAGCTTCGGAGCCGCATCCTTAGCCTTCTTATCTCCTCTGTCACACTTAATGGGACTCAAGATGTCCCAATGGCTGCTCCACTCTTTGCTAATGGGGACAATCCAATAAGGCTCACACTCATAACTCAAACATGCACGTGAAATGCTATTTGGGCTAAATGCGATTTGACTCTGGTGGGGGGAAGGGGCACAGACGGGCGTCTATGACGTTACATGGTGTCTATGAACGGCAGCAGATATTGGGTTTTGCCACTGCTGGGCAGGTTTGAGCGATATATTAATGCTCAGCATCCATCTTACGACCATACCACCCTGAACCCCTCAAATCTCAGGCTTTCTTCTTGGCCAATTAAAGCGGATTTAAGCCTCCAGATTTTGATTCAGACTCCAGATATGTTACTTTTATATTTGAATTAAGACTTAGTTATTCGTTAGCAGTGTCCTTGTTCATTCAATATTTGACATAAAATATTTGAATATTTGTGTAGAAATTAATACTGTAATTCATTTTTAATAACATGTCTTTTTAGGAACAGTTGTGGTCCAGTGATGGTTCACATTGCAGGTTCTAATCCCTGCCTGGTGGGTTCCACAACTGAGGGTCTTTGAGCAAGACACTGTAATTACACTGGATGGTCAAAGCCAGAAAACTATTTCAATATCGTAGTATACTGAAATAAAAACAACATGCAACTGGAATTAAAAAAAAAGATCAGCAATTAGTTCCATTATCAGTGAGATCAGATATCAAGATATTGTTCTTCCAGAAATCATCCTTTGGTCCTTTTAGGTTTGAAGCACAGCAAGTGTGACGCCTTGTGAAAGTATTCAGCTACAGTCTCTGTGACAATCTATAGTGATACTGCTGTCACATTCATATCAGATGGATGGGATGAGAGCAACTTCACAGAACCGGCTCGACTGCTGTCGCGTCCTCCGACCTCGATCCCGAGTTTGGACACGTGGCGCGGCGCCCGATCACCACGATGTGATGCGTGTTAGTGTCATGTGCCTTCACATGTGAGTTTTCCTTTTCTGAGAAAATAAGTGGCATGATGGTGCGAGCTGAGGACACATACGGTTCTGGTGGCTTCTGGTGACGTTTTCTGAGTCCAGAGCATGGTAGAACTCATAAGCTGACCGTCCCAAAAGATCTTCAGGATTGTAGCCCATCAACTCCGTGATCCTGGAGATAAGGTTTAATAGATTAATAATACATTCCTGCTCGGGATTAAGGTGTTTTTTTAAGGTGTAAGTTTAAACTGTTTAAGTTCATGCGCTCCTGTTGGTCAGGATCAGAAAACAGACAATTTTTTTCTTAGAGTGAAAATACGTTTTATGCTAAATCCGTTCTACATAGAAAAGATACCTGAGTGTTTCTCTGGTTGACTTGAACATTCTTCTTGTTTTGGATCATTCCATCTTCATTACCAACTTTAATCCAACTGTTATACAATCAACAATCCTGTTCTTTTACTTTTTCATTTTTACTTAACTTGTTGTTCATGTATAATCTGGATCAGATTGAATTTCCCCCATGTGATTTTAACTAATGTGATTGAAGGAGAACATTGTTTAGTTGTGAGGCCGCGTGTCGAGTGTATGGAACTGAACCTTGTGCCGTGTTATGTAACGTCAGACAGCTGCAGGTCACCAACTCTTTATGCTCCAGTGTGTGTGTGTGTGTGTGTGTGTATGCAGGCCTCTGTTCATTCACAGCATTTTACTTTCTCTAGTCCAGATCTTATCCACGCACAACCACATGCACACAAATTTTTAAATATTGTAAAAATCTTGCAAAATAGTATTAAAAAAATTAACAAAGACTGCCCGTTTTCTTTTTTGAAAGCAACAAATTCCAGGGTAAAACTTGACGTTATAGATTGACACTTCATCTTAGACACTTCAGGCAATAAGAAAATAATTAGAAATGCTGCTGATCTGCTACTGGACCTTCGAGAAACAAAGCACGGCAAGTGATTGACAGCCTTTTAAAATTATTTATTTATTTATTTTTAATTATAATCCAATTCAAGGTCCAAATTTGTGGGCAACAAACAAGACAAAGGAGGAAGTTCCCTGCTTATGCAATGTTTCTAACATGGTAACAGATGAGCAAATATACTGCATTTCTAATAGAACAAAAAAACTAGACTAGCTCCAAAGATCTAAACCTATTCCAGACCAATTTGTTTCTCGATATGTTGACATAATAATTACTGTATTTCATCAGAAAGTTAATTGGCTCTACTTTTCTCTTTTTCTTCTTCTGCACTCTCCTCTAGAAAGCTTTTGAAAGCTTTAAAGGAACATTTGTGCATTTAAGCAATCATTCCTATTAAACACATAATGTTCTACGACTTGTGTCTATTTTTTTCTTGGGTTGTGCATGTGTGACAAAGTTTTCAGTTTCAAATATTTCTCCACAGACAAATATTCTTAGTCAAATCATAGTATGCCTTTTTTAAAGAAAAATAACTATTTTAGAGAAATATTTTTGAGGTTAAAGTTTTGGAAAGCAGCGGTGCTGTGTGTGAAGAAAATATGCAGGAAATATGCACATATCGAGAGAACAGAGAGTTCTTTCTAGAAGGTCACGTGATGTTTTTATGGAAATGATGCAGAGTGAATCCACAACATCGAGCATCATTGATCACCTCAGCACAAGATATCAACTGCATTTAAATCGCTCTATTAAGAGTCATTTGTCCGTTCACTAGGCTGCATATCGGAATCGACATTCCAGCCGATGACCAGCATCCAGAGCCAACCGTTTACTCCGTGAAACATTTCTGCTTTTTCGTAGTAAAAAAATAAATAAAATAATTAAATATTTAATAAATATAATGTTGAATTTTGTTCATCCATTTAAATTGCTACAAAAAAATCCACTGAAGAGTAAAAACATTTTTCTCAAGCAGAAAAAAATACGTACACTAGATCAAATATTGATGCTTCAGTGTCATTTTTAAAAAGGTGTCCTAAATTACATGTTAAATTCTCCTAAATTGTCCTCTATTCTTTCTTTTTTACATTGTAATTTCGGATGTATAAAGCCATTCATGACAAATCTTTGACGGCAACGTAACTAATTGCAACAAGTCTTTTGCAACATTGTGACATTGCGCTATTCACAGTAGTCATCATTCACAAACAGAACCAATTTACAATACAAACTGCGTTTCATTTTTAATATATGGATTTTTATATGGTAGCCATATTTATGTACATATACATAAACTTATAAAATATTCAAATATGTATTACAAGTAAAACCAAACAGAAAGACTAAAATGAAAGAACAAAAATGATATTCAAAATTGCTCTCATTTGTAAAACACAATTTGATGGGTTTATCAATCTGGCTTAAGTTGATGCGTTTACCTGTCATCACAGTAGGTGAACTTCATATCCATGCTGTGGCGACTCAGAAAGGTCTTGCTGTCCAGTGGCGTGTCGATGCTGGATGGATGAGGGATGGGCTCGCACATCAGCACCACACAGGTGAGCGGCGGCTCTTTAAAGCCACACAGCACACGAGCGGGGCAGCCGCTGCACACCTTCAGCTGTCCGGTGCAGTGCAGGACCTGGATCACAACATCCCTGTGAAACATCCCGGCCTCGCTCCAGGCTTGCTTTTGGAATTAAGAGAGTATTTACCTTCCAACTGGCCGACTTCAGGTTGACACTGCGGCCGCGGTTCGTGACTGTGCATTTCATTCTCATGAAGAAATCCCTCTCTGTGCTCGGGTCCTTGCCTTTCTTCCCTGTGCCTGCACAGTGACACACACACACAAAGAGAGTTTTCAGTCAGAATCACCAAGAAAACATTCCCAACATTCCACTGACAGATGCAATTACATTTGCAAACATCTTGACACTCAGACTTAAGTTCAATATTGTAGAATGTAAGCCAATAGAAACATTGTTTTTTGTATGCATTAGTACAAGTTGGTAGAACGCAATCTGTCCTGCCTGATATTTGTCTTTCTATAGGCCAATTTTAAAGTAAATGTGAATCAGAAATGTCCGGTATTTCATTTTATCGTTTGCAATTCACTTTAGTATCTAATAATAATGTAGTTTTATTTTTTGATACATGTTTAAGAAAAAAAAACAACTGTTCATAAATGTATAGATTGTTTACAGTAATTGCTGCTGGAACACAAAAAAATATGCTGCAATAATCAAATTGAACTGCAGTATACTCCATAAATTAATTTAACCGCAAAACAAAAAATGAAAGATAAAATATTTTCCTCTAATGACTTTATTTGAACTCGATTTATTTTAGTGTTATTGTAAAAATACAGTTCCACACGTAAATGTACTATACATAAAGTTTGAAAAGTGCTAATTGTTTATCATTTAATTCATCACAGCTTTAACAAATCACTGTATGATTAACCAAAATCTGGAAAATGGTTGAATTAAAAAAAATATCTGTATTGCAATCATAGGGAAATTAGCAAAACTCCTTTGCAAAGTGAATGAAATTGAACAGACATCTTTTGACGGCAATGTCAAAAAAGAAGGGAATGTTTGATAAAAAAAAATGTGAAGAGAAATCAATATAGTTATATATCAATATAGGAATATAGTTAAATGCAGGCAAACAGATAATGGAGCAATAATAAAGAGAAACTACAAGCTGAAAAAAATGCATGTGACCTAAATTCTGCAAGGATGACACAGGATGGAGGGTTGGTTTTTCAATGCCATTTATAATCCAGTTGTAAAGTGTAATATAAAACAGTTATTTTGTAGCCATGTCTCACACTCTGTTTTTATGGTCTGTTTTGTGTTTTATTGACTTGTTTAACTTGCTGAAGGAGTCATGAAAAATATGCAATAATTTGGACGTTTTGGAAGGGTGTAACTACACATTTGGTGTGGTTGTGGACCAAATAGAAAATCCGCTAACAAATTGAACCATCTTAGCTGGTAATAATTTACTGCACAATTTTTACAGTATTTACAGAGAGCTAACGTTTTTCATGTCATTTTACAAAAAAAAAAAAAATAGTTCAGAACTTCTGAATAGAAGCGTCTGGTTCCTCTCATATTTTTCTCACAAACCATTATCCAGATCGCAGAACTGTTAAAAAATTGTTTTTCTTTACCACACAACTGCTCTCATCACTCGTCCGAAACATACCGGCTTTGAGAGTGAGGTTCTCGCGAATCTCCTCGTGATCACAGGGGTGAGTGAAGTCAAAAATGCTGTGGCCTGTCAGTTCCACCTGAAAGAGACATGAGGAAACTGATGATTCTCGCAATAATCCAGGCAAGAAAAAGTACTCTGTATCCGTGTGTGTGTGTGTGTGTGTGTGTGTGTGTGTGTGTGTTTTTTGTAAAACTAAAATTATTTGATAAAAATTATTATCCAAAAAAGTCTCGGTTTCACTTTTCATTTTGATCAATGAAAACAATGATTTGCAGCCATATGCAAGGAAGCAATTGCCAGTCAGTTGATAAGAGTCTCCGAGAGCTACAGCTTGAGCTTCTATAAGAATCTGAGAATAGTGACACATCCTTCCTCCGCCTCAGCGCTAAAGGAAACGCTTGTTCTGTGGTCAATAATGACATTTCTCAAGTCTGAGATTAAGTGGACCAAGAGGAAACTCTAAAGAGACAAACAGCTAATAATAAAGCCTCTGGAACAATGACTTGCTTTCGCTGCTCCGAGACCCTGATAGAGGGGCTTGGAACTCACCTGTGTCAGACCCATGAACTTGTTGATGTTCTCTGACAGGAAGATCATGTCACCGTCTGAGGTGACCACTGTCACAAAGCCGCCGAGCGACTTCAGGTACCAGCTGTCCATCAGTCTGTCTGCATCCGCCGTTTCCGTGGAACAGCCTGAAACATGACGTGGACATGCATGTGAGTGAGAGTGGTCCTGGACAATCTCCTGCACCAAAACACACCAATTTCTGCGTATTGACCAAAAGTGACCCACTGTATGCTACCACAAAACCAAAGACAAACTCTAACCGTTTCCTGGAGGTGGAAGGAATTATTGCGCAAGCAGGGAGGAAAAGTGTGCTATGCTGTAAAGAACAAATAACACGAAGCTACACACAGAGCTGAACAATGGAATAGCAGATTTACCTGAGCTGAAATTACACATTTATGTCTGGACACTTCAATTTCACTACATCTGATAAGCAAACACGTGTGATTCTTTTTCCTCTAGTAAATATTTGGACCTGATAAAATATATCAAATCAAAATAAAGCTTGTGTTCCGTTCTGTGCCCTGAGTGTTTGTGCTCCAAAGTCCAACTCCAAACGTCCAGAACGACAAACAAATAAACACCCTGGTTTCACTTCAAATAAGTCCATGTGAAAAAACCATAAGTCGGGGATTTTTTTCCTAAACCTTCGGGCTCAAATCGTGGGGCTCGTCTTATAGGTGCGTACAATAGAAAATATTTTACTCACAACATTGTGCAGATATTTCATCGTTTCTCGCAAAAATAACATTGACACGGACACGACAATTGCATTAACATTTAATTAAATAAATCTTTTAAAATGCGAGTGATTACAAATGAAGAAAACGGGGCATGCAGACCTTTGTTTCTTGCTACAGTATAACGTCATAGAGGTTAGCGTGATGCTTCCACAGACAGAACAGAAACGATCACAGGAAATCAACATAATGCGGGGATCGCTGAACTATCAATCTAGGACAATACACATTGGTCAAAGACTACATTAGATCTGTAGATTAGCAAAGAGCAAAGAAAACACAGGCTTTAAATAACAAGACAACACAATGTAGGGAACAGGTGACAGAAGTTAACAGAAATTAAGCAGCTGAAAAAAATCATTAAAAAAAAAAGCTAAGGAACCAAACCTTAACAAACATTCCAGAAAACAATTCAAAATGAATGAGAAGGTTCATTAAAGTCTGACAGTTCTAATATGTAGACAAAATGTGGTTTAACTGTTAACATAAAAGCATAATTGTATGTGTGCATTATATTGGTGCTTGTTACATGGTTTAATCATGAATGTTTATCATAGAGTAAATAAAACAGTTGATGAGATTCCATTAAACACCTGAACACCGAGTTTGGATCTATTAATTTATTTTGCTCACTTTTCTATCTCTTCTAATTTTCTCCTTCTAAAATAAAAATGTAAACAAAAAATTGTTATCACTAAAAATGTAATAAAAATGTTTTCCACTTTTCTCTCATTTCTTTCCCCCGTCTTATAAGCGGCTCTAAACAAAATACCACAATTTCACAGGTGAAGTTGAGGGGTTAAATAATAAGCACGTAAATACGGCTTATTAAACAAGAAATATTAAATTTTTGGGAACAATTGGGGGGAAAAAAATCTATTAAAAAAAATGTATTAAATGGAATTGATTCTGCCGTTTTTGTTCAGTGACGCAGCCAATCTGGCTGAGTTTCAGGGCGACGCACGGGAGGGTCGGAAGCCTGTGATTGCTCCAGTGTGCTTCCTACAGATAAGGAACTTTCTCAAGGCTTGCTGAGGGCCCAGGGCTGGGTTTTAGCCGAGCCGAGAGACCGTGGACCCCAGAGAGCTGCTGTGACAGAGTTCTTGTGAGGGACTCCAAGTCAGCCATGACCTGACGTGAAACACCACACAGAACACAAAGTTCTCTGTAGTGGTGAATGATAGAGATCTGTAAAGCTATAATAATGGCTTTCAAAAGGCACGTCTTAAATTTGTGACGTTGATCCTCTTAACATTTAAGAAAAATAAATCATGTGCAATTTCATCACAATCCAGTTGAGTAGGGTAGAGTACAGTGTTGACAATTGGACAGTGTCTCTAATTAATAAAAAAATATTAATGTATTTTTGTCTCTCCATGTATATTTCATAACAACAATTGTCCAAGCTCTTGTGGAAAAGAGTGAGTGAATCATTAGTCTATACATCCGTGCCTATACGGAAGCAGGGATCTTATATAAAAGCTGTTTCCCATGCGCCCTCAGCATGAAGAGGGGATGGATGGTTGTGCGGCGCCAGGACTGCTGATGTTTTGGCTGAGTTGTGAAGTAAAGCGCCAGTCATCAAGAGCGCACCAATCAGCTTTCTAGTTCCGAGCCGCTGATAGCATCTATCTGATGTGCATCTCGTTCGGTTAGGGCAGCCCTTCAGGGTTTCACCGTCTTCTTCCCCGCCGTCCATGCTTATTGACTATTTTGAAGATTTGCACAGCAGTGGCGAGCAGGTTGATTGTGTTTCTCATCGTCTTTAGTGTCTGGACAAACATGTAGAGACTCCTTTGTCCAGCTTCCGGAGATTCTAATTTTATAATCAAGACACACAAACAATTCAAACGCAGTCATATCCTCTCACTATACCTGCTTCACTCAAAGAACATTCCCGGGCAATACAGGAACATGAAAGTGTCCAGATCCTTGCACATTATTAATATTCAAGGTAATGTAGGAAAGGATTTTTCCACTTTCATAAAATTATTTATTTTGGGCTTTACCTAGGTGGACTTTATGCACTTCATATATCTATATGCATCATTGGCTTTGAATCTGCATAAATTAAGTATTTGGTTGCAGACTTTTTTCCACATTGTCATGCCCAAGTTTTCATTTTCTGGACTTTACAATAACCATAGTTAAATGGCAAAAGATGTTCTTAAATTAGAAAAAAGGTCTAAATTAACTTTAACAGAACTAAAAAGAACTAAAAGAACTAAAAAAAAAAAAAAGAAGTGAAGAATTTATGGAGTCAAAAACTAAATTTAATTATTAAATTAATTATTAAATAAAATTAAATCAGAAGTTAAAATTCCAATTTGAATATTTCATTGAAAATTTAAATGTAAAATTTTCCAAAAATCTATTTCACCAAAGCATTTTTAGAGTCAAATTATAGGTGTCCATTCACACAACATTTATTACTGTCTTATCTTTTATTCTCTTTTATTTTTATTCTTTATTATTTTATCTCAAACACATATTCATCTCTTGATGCTTACAGTAACGTCTATAGCTAGACACTGCAGATTACATTAAATTGTTGTTTTCACTTAGTGTTGCATTGATTTATCAGATTGGTGGAGATAATGAACCTGGACAGAGTTACAGCAGGTCCAATATCCACTAACATCATTACGTCTTTGTATAAAACGCCTTCTCATTGGCTCCATGCAGCAATATGTTTAATGCAGTCTGACATCAGGAGCGAAACGTTTCCTCATAACAGAGCAGGTCTAATGATGGTGAACCCAGATAAGAGATCGAGCCTGAGCTTCTGAATTGGATTATGGCTGGCTTGTGTGTTTACAGCCATGTGTTTTTTTCTCTGACGTGACGTCAAGTAGTTCTGTGGTGGAGATCACAACACCGCTGCTTCTGAATTCACCGCTTAACTAGGGTTTAATGAGTTACAGTTACTTTTTGGAGGGCAGTTAATGCAATAACATGTATATACCTGTACGTATATATCAATCTCTCTCTTGTTCTTTCTCTCTCTCTCTCACACACAAACACACACACACACACACACACACACACACACACAGTCTAATGTTTCTTCCATGTCTCATGGTGTGATCTGATATGCTAGTTTGTTTTTCACACATTTCTTAAACTCGTGCTCCTCAGTGTGTTTGTAGTTCAGAGAGCCTGTTTGTACTTCAGAGAGCGCTGTGCAAAAGTGTTGGTCAAGGTCTCATTCTAGTTCATATTTGGCCAGTGTTGGCGAGTGTAGTTGGCACTGCATTTACCTTATCTTTTCAGATGTGCAAATGCAAACATTTAAATTATTGTAGGCGCACATAATGTTTGAAGCTGCAACTATCCATTAATCAGACCAACAAAGTAGTTGCATGCCAAATTATGTCAACACCCACTGCCATTTCACTTTATTTATCAGGACTCAACCTGCATGCTTAAATGTTCTGATTTCTTTGCATGAATTCAATATTTGGCTTGAAGGCTACTTCTTGTGTACATTTTGTGTCAATAGCCCTCTTAGAAACTACATTACTGATAAAAATGCTGACGTGTCAAATACTTATTTCCCTCGCTGTACGTAGTCAAGTCCCCTCTAGACTCTGACCCAGCTAGTAAATTTGACACATCCTATACATTTCTATACACATTAATATACATGTATACCTGTGGCTGCGAGTTTTCTTGTCCGCAGAAAGCTGATGGCCAGCCTCATAATGGATGCTTTGTCTAGGTGTGAGCTGATGCTGTGAGGAAGAGGCAGCTGGTGAGCAAGTTCATAAAACACCTCGGTTTCTTTACTCCGCCGACAGCGTGCAGCATCACGAGATTTCTCCTTGCGCCGATCTGAGCTGCATCTAGAAAACATCCGTAATGACATGTCAAATCACAAGTAGTATATTAGAATTCACAATAATAACCAAAATAAAGGATCCCTGCAGTTGGACAGTCAGTCCAAAATGGGAAAAATAACAGCAACAACCTCAAAAACACTACTACTTCAAAACTATAATTGGTGACAAGAAAATGCAGTTTGAAATGTACAGTATTAATTGCCAATGTATTAAATCAAAACATTATCGCTAAATAATTCAGCTAATTTATAAAATTTCAGTATTTTTATATTACGTATAAAAATTATATTTTTGATCATACTAAAAAAGGATATAATTTTTTTAAATTGCATTAAAATTTTGAGCCATCTTCTTCTAAACGAGACACTGTTACAGCTTCACTGCATGTTTTACTTATATTCAATGGATTTGAATGGTTGACAAATTAAATTCGGTAATTAATCAAATTGAATTAATCAGTTAAAAACTTTTCTTTTATGTCTTTAAATTACATGCAACTCTTAAATTATTTATATGTTTAAGCACCTAAAATGTAAAAAATGCTTCTACATTTTGACAATTCATTTGAAGTATTTTATACATAAGTTTTGCTTAGCTTTTCGTCCAGAGACCTGAATCTCATACAGTTAATGGAACAGAAGTCCCTCTGTCTGAGTCGTTTTTATTCATCTTGAGCCGCTCTCCCACCAAGAGCAGAAGCGAGCCAGTGTCTGCAGGTGCCCGTCTCCACACAAACCAGTGGCAGATTTACTCAGACAAATGGACTCTGGCTGTAACCAAGCTGGTTACATAAACGGAAAATGTAGTAAACCTTAGTTAGCAGCATTATTGACAGCCCAAATACAGTAATACAACAACACAGCAACCAGCTAAACTGACACAGCAAAAGGAACTAGTGTATAGTTTAGTGTGGTCAACTAGAACTGTCCAGATCTCAAGTGAAACATTCCTGCTGTTTGGAGCCACCAGTAAGGGAATCTTCCAGTCTGAAGTGCTTATGAGAATAAATGTGTTCCTACATCCTGGATTTAATAAACAAATATTCCCCCAAAATAGATAGCAACTGAAAGCTCTAATACAAACCGTAACATGAACGATTCACATATTCTGTAAGAGGACAACTATAATGAGTGCTACTTTACACTATTTAAAATAATGCAATACTGCTGCAAGTTCTGAAAGGCTGTGTGTATGTTTTGAGAGAGAGTTTTAACTGCTTGAGTGTGTATGGGAAGAAGTTTGACGGCTCGTGTGTGTGATTGCATGTGATTGGAGTATGTGACTGTGTTCGGAACATGTGAGTCTATAGGTTTGAGTACTAGTGTGTGTTTTAATTGCGTGTCTGTGTGTGTTTTATATGTGTGTTACATTGTATATGACTGTGAGTGTGGTTTAGGTGGTGTCTGTTTATGTTTGCGTGTGTGTGTGTGTGTGTGTGTGTGTGTGTGTGTGTGTGTGTGTGTGTGTCAAATTAGGAATTGGTGTTGGATCACACCCAATCAAAGACAAACATATGAGCGGTTCATCCCTGGTGGTGATTATGCAATGGACATGATGTCCTAAAAGCTAATCAGCGGAACTCTGAATCTACTAAGCAGAAGCTTCAGTGTGTGGCGTGTGGATTTCAGTTTCTCAGTGCTGTTTAGGTTAATGAGGAAGTTGAGAAGCATTTCCATCACTGGGAAATTCTCCATGTTTCAGTTAAACCCCAGCCCCTATGAGCTCACAGATAAACCAAAGTCTTCATGTCTGGAAATGCATGGGGGAAAACAAATCAGATTTACTTCTTTAGCAGAATTATTCCTCGAAAAAACGGGGAACTCGATATGACCGAGACACTCAAGTCAAGTAAGACGCATGTTATTTTAAAGAAAAGGTAAACAAAATTATTATTTATTCAATCAATCCTGCATTCAAACATACAGCAACTCCTCCTTGCATCAGAAGTTACTGTAATCAAGATTTTGTTATCTTGGCATTTCTTAAAAAACAAACAAAAAAAAAAAAAAAGGTTTCCATGGAAACACAAAGAGCTTGTCAATTATTTTGCCTTGCATTCAATAAAGTTGTTTAAAAGCAAAAAAAAAAATTGATATAATAAATTATGCAATCCATTACAAACTAAGATGAATATAAAGAAAAAATATTTCACACAAACCGTGAATTGTTGCAAGACAGCAAAATCATTTTAAAGGATCTCTTAGGCTTTATTTACTCCGCAGCTATTACTGTGTGAACATGACAAGACAGAAAACAAAGCTGTTCTGTCCCTTATTCAAACCCCCAGGAACAGGCCAGCTATAAAAGACCAACAACACACTTCAAACTATTTTTACACAGTGGCCACATCACAGTCTCATGGTAATGTATAACACTGCTAAAAAGGCTCATTATGGTGCAAGGTACAGCAGACCCGCATTTTACAGTGCGCTCACTTCAACCGAGTGTGAGTTTCAATATGAAATGTATCTATGCAGTTTGTAGAATTTCTGGGGTTTGATGGGATTTTGTAGTGAGTCCTTTAGAATAGAATTGTCTACTTCTCTTTCGGCTCTTCCCTTATCAGGGGTCGCCACAGCGAATCATCCCTTTCCACCTCATTCTATCCTGAGTATCTTCCACCCTGACCCCAGCCAACCTCATGTCCTCACTTACAACATCCATATATCTACTCCTTGGTCGTCCTCTTGCCCTCTTCCCTGGGAGCTCCATCTCCAGCATCTCCAACATCTCTCCTCTGCACATGTCCGAACCATCTCAGTCTGGCCTCTCTGACTTTGTTGCTAACACAAGTAACGTGAGCTGTTCCTCTGATGTGCTTGTTTGTCACAGTGCACATATACAATGTAAATTATACACACAAATACAGTGATATTCTACAGTGATATACAGTGAATACAGCTTATTCTGTTCAGTGCAACATGCAAGAAAATTTAATGTACAAAAATGTACATGTACTATAAGAACCTAAACCTTGACAGCAGACTGTCTTTTCCATTTATATGCAGGTAAGTATACAGTATAGGTCCAAATAGAAACAAATATACAACGCGCTTAAAAAAAAAAAAGAATCAAAAAAGGAATGCACAAACACACGCGTAAGCATTTTTTTTGAGATATTAAAAAATAAATGAATAAATAATTTGCTTTTTCTAAGTAACTGATGTACTTTATTTGTTTTTGCCCTTTCCTAGATTTTACATAGAATATAAGTGAAGAAACCAGAAATTCACACACTGTTCCCTCGCATCACTAGTCAAATCACAATAATCAATAAATGCAGAGGATCGATTCACATCACTGCGTATGAACTGTGTGGACCTTAGCACCTCAGCACAGAGTCTGTCTGTCTCTAACCTAGTTCAACCACATGGCTTTTCCCTGAAACTCTCTCGGATGATCATTCCTCTGAAGGTTTGCATTTGAAGCATTTGACGCAGGAGTGATAAATGTCAATCTGTCATGAGAACACCTTATCTATTTCAGTTTGACGGATGAGTTATGCCTCCAGAAGTCACGCAGCAGAAACTGAAATATGAGAGGCCTTCAAATCCCAACCTAAATGATCCGATAAACATGGTAAAGAGAGAGTGATCCGGGGAATCAGCCGGAACTATGTTTAGTGTGACTCTCCAACAGGTGAAACTGCGGTTAATCGTAAAACTGTTGCACGGCACGAGAGCAGGAACATGTGACCCGTCCTGACCCATTCAGGCATGCCAGTAATGCCACGCCACCTTATGACAGTAACACCGGTAAAAAAAAGCACTAAATTAAGCACCTCCACTATTCAGGCAGCACAATTTCTACACTGCTTTTTCAGAATTGACCTTCACCTTCAAAAGCTGCCCTTCAAACTGCAGCCCTTAAACTAGACATACCTTAAGGAACATGTTTGATTAATGTTGATAATGTTGGTGAAGAAAAAAAAAGTCTGGGGATGGGTGAATCTGAGAAATGTTTGGTTTTGAAACTTGTTTTTCCTTTAAAGGTTTCTATTGCACATAACAAACTAGCCAAGAAATCAACTGTGTCAGACAATTAACAAGTGTTAAAACAACGTGACAATAGTTGCACAAAAATGTACCATGAGTCTACACAGTGGCAGTTGTAGTTCATTGGTAGGGAGTTGGACCTGCCACCCAATTGTGGCTGGTTTGAATCCCAGTCCAGTGAGTACCACTACAGAATATCCTAGATGGTACAATGCAACAAATGCAAAGTACAATTTTATTATACTGTAGTTCCACGTTCCACACTTTTGAGAGGACCAATGTGACAAAGCCAGAGATACAATGACAAAAAGGCATTCTATTCTATTCTATTCTATTCGGCTGTACTTAAACCATTTAAAGGATGGACAAATTAATGAAAAGTATCCCATTGCTTGTTGTCCAGATCAAATGAATAAAGTCTCCGTGAGCCACAAAACAATTAGAAACACTGGAAACACTAGCATACAACCAAAGCTCAACTAAAGCTCTACTGTCTCCAGCTGTGTGGAACCCTCCTCAGGGTATGGGGACCATATTTTACCTGAATGGACAATATGTGTGTGAAAAAAGTGATGCAAGCTAGCACACTTGAAGTTGCCCTGAGAGTGGTGACTTCTGGACTGGTGGACCTGCGAGACGTGGTCATAATGTGAGTATTGTTGGTTGTAAAAGGTGTTGGAGCAGTCACCCTTACCGCTCCCCAACAAAATCAAAGAAAAGTGCAAATACAAACACAATCCAATGTCGACCCAGAACCAGATCCCAACAGTGGACACTATAGGCTTGGTTTCAAGACTAGGTTGCAATGCCACATACACACCCCAATTCCCAAATAATAAATGATCAGGCCAGGCAGTTTTACAGGCCAAGCAAGTAAAACAAAATAGAAATAATACATGATAATACATGATTTACAATAATAAAAATAAAAGATAAGCTTCATCAAGAGTGATCGCTGTCTGAAGTAACTACCAGCAGAAAACTAGTTAAATAATGATCAGTGGAGTTCAACTCAGTGGATGCAGGCAAAGAATGATCAAACTGAGTAATTATGCCCTTTTACCCTTTTGTACCAATCCCTCACATTTCACCTACGTGTGGCCACAGGTATATCCGAACACAAGAGTAACAGCAGATTCTCTAGACAGAGCAATACAAAAACCTATACCTGACACTCGCCTCAGTCCCTATAAAGTACTAGTGTACTGTGCTGCTTTATGGTGTATTGCAACACTGCAGGATTCTAATGATGCATGAATGAAGCAAGATTTGACCCCTATACAGCACATACCTGACATACATCTCAACGCTCCACAGACCACATTGTCTTACATTACACATTGACGCACATAGTAGGAAAATGTTCCTTTGTGCATTTTTCTGCAGGAGGCCTCAGCTGTCGCTGGGTTGAGTGACAGGGCCACTGCACCTTTCATTGCGAGAATTCAATCAAACTGTCGGCATTGGAAATGTGCACCTGTGTAGCTTCAGGTGAAACTAAATGTAAAAAAAAAATGTGTTAAAAAACACAATTAATTACTCTGAGTGCATTGTGCAAAGCCGGAGCAGTGGGCAGTCGTGGCACCCGGGGAGCATGTGAGGGTCAGTGTCTTGCTCAAGGACACTTTACACAGTTGTAAAATTCACTGGACTGTGGTTTCGAACCTGCAACACTTGGGTGGCAGGTTCAACTTCCTATCGCTGCATCACAACAGCCACAAGTTATGTTCTCATTCATTTCAGGCAAAGGTGAGTCTAAACAAGAGCGTGGACGTTATCAATTAATTTATAAAGTTATTTCAAATTTTTATATAAAAAGACATTTAATAAACAATAGTACAACATAAACTTCAATTTAATAATTGCAGAATCACAATTCAGTCACTTCAGTTATACATACTTGTGGATGTTTTTTTTTTTTTTTTTTTAAACTTTTGCTTTTCTGTTAAAAACTAGACATTGTGGTAGTGTGCAGTGTGTTTAGCAATTAAAACATTAACAAATTAAAATATTGAGACTTAGGAGCCGTTTCTTCATTAAGGAAATGTCCTCGGTTAGGTTGTATAGTACTTTAGAAAATTTGTCTTTTGGATGCTGATTCCATTCTTTTTGCATTTTATCTATCCATAGCCTTGTGTTTTCATGTCCTGTGACCGACTACAACATGTCAAGATTGACTGCCCAGATTTGTCAAACTTAATTTAATTTGATTGTATCAAAAGATATGAGTGTGATAAACGACTGAGCATTTGGTCTGGATGCCAGATCAAACCTCAAGACCTGAAATATATATTCTGCAAGCTGCCGCCATGGTGTTTATTTGACCTTTCACTTTTGGAGATTGACAAGCACTTGTCACCGGCTATTTATGTTGCATGGAAAAAAAAAATCAAGCATCTTAAATTTCAAAGCATCTTCATTGAGGGAAAAAAACCCATAGAGAGTCAGTCTAATCTCTGAAAGTAACTACTAACTTCAAACTTCTTATAACTTCACAGTTAACAAGTGAAGAACCAATGGAAACATCTCCTGTATACTACAGCAGTTCAAATTTCCCAGACCTGATTATTTATTCTAATGCCGGGAAGCAGAACAACTAGGTCCGTGTTCACTGTGCTCACTCTCTTCTCCACCTAGCTTACATTCCCCTTTCCTGTTGACTTGTCTGCCACTAAACACAAACACAGAACAATGCGGCTCAGGCAAATCTCGGATCTAAGAACACGGAGTTCTTGGAGAAAAAACAACCAGGTAAAACCCACATAGAACGATAGGAAAGATACAATTCAGTCAGGCAGTTTGATAAGTTTTCAGTTGTTGTTTCACAGTGACTGGACAAATCAATTTAAAACATAATAAATCATAATTTAGAAAAATTTGTTATTTTGAATAAAAATCACTACTTTATTTTGTGATTATGAATATGGTATTCAACTCTAAATATACTTAATTTATTATTCATTGTATTAAAATTTAAGTACAGTACATTTTATGGCAAAACAAATTATTTATTGACAAAGATGTGTTGCACGTAGAGGCTTGCTTTTCAGCAATCAATGTAGATGAAAAACATTTTAAATCTTTTTTGTGATGGGAATAAAACAGTTCGACAGTATGTAATATAAAAAATAAGATTAAAATAACTTAAAATACTGTAGCTTGAATGGATTGTTTGTAAATCTTTCTTGAATTGAAATGCTGTGAATCAATAAGACATTATTTTACATTACAAATGACTCAGACATTTTTGTCAATTCAAGCACCTTGACATTGAACGTTAAATCGGTGAAACAATAAAAATTGAAATTTGTATTTGCGGTCAATTAGGGATGAGCGATGACAAGATGGACAATGGTAGAGCTGAGTGGCAAGAGGCCAAATAAGGAAAATGAGAGTAAAGTTCATGTGGAAGTAGCTGACGTAAGACAGTGTGTGACACTGAAGTCACAGAAGGATGAAGGGGCTCGATGGACAGGAAGGGTTGGGAGACAGTGGTCTGAGGGAGCAGAAGAGTGGAAAAACACCAGGGAAGACCAGTGCAGAATGAAGAGATACTGTGTCGAAGACTGGAGTGACAAACAACCGCTCTCAGGCACTAGACTTTGCTGCCGGAGGGTGGAGATCATGAAGTCTCTCTAGAGATCATCTCTGTTTGGACAAGTCTTACAGCTGAGAAGTCCAGAATCTTACATTCACTTATGAAAACATTTACTCCAATACACAAGAGCCACAAGAAATTAGTGCCGCATGTAGAAATTGGTGGTGTTTTATTTGCAAAAAAACAAATGAGATTACATGACATGCATGGCTTTGGAGAGTGTTTGTTAACTCAACAGATAGGAAATGTAGGTATTAATCTGTCATAAACCTATAACTTAGTGAGTATTATAGTAAAATTGTCATCAACGCGATAACTTTTCAGCAAATACTTTAATCCAAATGTATTTACAGGTTAAAATTGAAACCCCTTGATGCTTATTCCACACGGGGTTTGGATTTGCACACACAAGTTCTACTTATGAAAGGACAAGAATTGCCCCAAAAACAAACAAACCAAAGCACTTTCGTTACCAAAGTACGACTTCGTTAGCTAGAAGTTAATTTCGTTCTGTTCTGATTTTACATCATGACTTCATAAATTCAGACAAAAATGTCTCANACCCTAATGAAGTAAACACACAGTTCCGGGTCCACTATTCTTGCTCGCACCTACAAAGTTTCAGCAGCAAACGTGATGGTATAACGGTAGAAATAAACTCACCCTTTGGGTCTAAAATTTAAATTTGAGCACAGGTAGCCGACTCGGTTGAGCAATTGTTCCATCTGGGACAAAGCTCTGAAACAGTGAGAGCAAGTTGCAGCAGGCTCACGGCCAGATTCAGGCCTGAGAGAACAGAAGCTTTGAGTTAACGGAGCTCATCACAAAGCTCTGCCTTTTTGGCCGTAAATGAGCCACTCCACTTTCAATCTCAGAATGAGTTGGAGACAAAGCCTGGTGATTCATGGTGACGTAATGGAGAGCTGCGACAAACGGCAAGGGAAAAGAAAGCATGGAAAATGTGAACTCGCATGAATTAAGCACCAGGTCAATCTGAACTGGTTTATGGGGGAGAACACCACACTTCGTCATCAGCTTGATCTTTTTAAATGAGGATATCCTCGGTTTTACGTCCACACAGTATTAATCGCCCGTTTACCTGCTTTGGCTGAGATGCAAGGCTGAAGTACAATGTAATGCGCTTTTGTGCAGATTTAGCAGCAAATTTACAAAAAGGCACAGGGTGATGAGCCACAAAATTCTGTGCAAAAATGTAGTAGTTTTCCCGATTGTTCAGACTCTTTTTCTGACGCTAAACTATTCAGGCATAATATTAATTAAGGAAAGTGGCCAGGTCTGGTTAATCATAGGAAATTGTACTCTGCATTTGACCCATCCAACAGTAAAGTTCATGTACACACATGATACAATGAGCAAACCTTTTGTGTCTGGCTCAATGACACTCTAGTTGTGATGTGTACCGGTCCGGGACTCATACCTGCAAACTTCTGCATGTCCAATTCTTTAACCACTGTTTCTATTCTTTAATATGAACAGAAGCCGTTTAAGAGGACAAAAGTCAGAATATGCAAGAACTGTACAATGAAGTCTGAGATCATTGCTCATAAATAATCACAAGTTGATTTGTGTTTGATAACCAATTCGTTTTTCAGCCAGTGGTCAGCAAGTTTGGGTTAAAACCTTTAATTCATGCCACTGTCCGACACCGACGCTTCAAAATCAACCCTGATGCTTGAGATAATCTGGAGTATGGCAGAAATGTTTGGCTCTGTTCTGCCACCCTGACTCTCATCTGATAAGGGGCAGAAAGATTGTTAGGGAAAAAAAAAATGTCACGAGGATCAAGCAGACTCGAAGGCGCTCGGAGAGACGGAAACACACACCACCACACAACACAAAACAAAAATCAGCTCTTTTTTTCAGAAAACCTGACACGCTCCAACTGTCTTTTGGAAAAATGTGTGAATATTAAAAAAAAGAAGAAGCTAAAAACGTACGTGTTTTGAACACAATTTCTGTATTCAGTTTAAAGTTGCTTACTGTTTGTAAAAATGAAAGCATAAATGGGAGGAAAATCACTAATGGTAGTTTTTTGTTTTTTTTTTTTTTTTTGCATGGTTTTCTTTTTATTATTTTCATACTTGTTTTTTTTTTTATTTAGTTTAGTTTAGTTTTGTTTTTTTCCTCCAAGGGTCTTATTTTCACCATAGATAATTTGAAACGAATGATTTTTTTTTTGCATCCCTACGAGTGAAATAATTACATAATTATCTATAATCTGCATACAGTACAACACGTAATCACAACGCCATGCAGGTACATGACGACATGCGCACTTGTTTGACTATTATAGACGCTTATGCTTATCCATGGGCGTTTTGTTGAAATAAACACTTAGAAGCATCTTTTTGCCGCACGCGCAGATGCGCGCTCCCGTCTTTACAGTAGATTCACTTGTTGCAGCGACTCAACAAACACGATTGATCCATCACAGTAGCGTATGATATTGAAAAACAATAACATTTCCTCAAACGTACCTCTTTTTCTCCTTCTCTGCGGTCATCTTCCTCCTGCTTTTGCCTTATTTCCAAGGATATGTCGTGCGTCCAGGACCGTCAACCAGGGCACGTTCAGAATCACCCAAAAGTAAAAGTATTAACCCGTGTAGCCCACCAAGACTGTCAAACATCAGCGTGAAGTGACTGTACAGTCTCGGAACACTGCCAAGGATCGTACAGTTTAAACTTCCATAAAATCCGAGCGCGATCAGCGACTTTCTGACGTGTTTGGCGGTTCAGCAGTGAAGTTCACGCCGCACTGAACGTCGCTTGACAGCTAAGCAATCAGTTCGAGCGCCGTGATTGGCTGAACCATAAAATAGAAAACGCCCACTTTGTTCTGTGAGTCCGCAACACGATTCAACTTTCCTTCCTTATTTTCTAATAGGTTTGTCAAAGTTTCATTAATCTTACAATGTTGAGCGAGATTGGTTTTATCAGATGAGTTGTTTAAGACCAATTTATTTGAGTAAATTGAAAATGTAAAAAAGTACATTGACTACTTCTTAAAATAGAAATTCATTCAAATATAGTAATGTATATACTGTATTAATATTATTTATATAATAATAATAATAATGAATACAATATAATAATGAATAATATAATAATGCACCAATTAATGGAGAAAACATACTGTACACACACACACACCCACACACACTTATAATAGCAACATTATTAAAAGTTGTAAAATATGTTTGCACATTTAATATGCTCTGAATGAACAACACATTCACATCGTATGAGAACAGTACATTTGGCACACAACCATGTGCATCATTACATGTTGAAAACAAATAGCAGATGACTTCACATTTCTGACAAATTGTGTGAAACCAAAAGAAACATTGACAAAGAATGAACAGACTTAACTTAAATACCTGCAGTACCTATGTATATATAAATTCTCTTGTGACTTAAGTTTTAACAAAAGAGGTACTTTTTCTCAACAGACAAGTGAAAGTTTGTTTTTGGAACATTTTAAAATCTCCCACCTCTAGAGAAGTTCTGGAAACAAAATACAAAACAACACTGTGGATTGCACATCAGGAAACAAGAATTTGGCACAAACCTTGTGGCAGTGGACTCAGTCCATGTTCTATGAGGGCCGGCAAGGGTCAACAGGGGACGGTGGCCCGACACACAAGCCAAGCCAATGACAAACATATCAAGTGACCATGAACTCTAAGGAAATAATAAATACCACAAGCTAGAAAGTGTTGGTGATTGATTTGTGTGGTCTCAATTTTAAAAAACCACACGTTTAATACATACTATTATTATGTAATGGGAATAATATACTGCGAGCACATGTGTGTATATACAGTACAGTATATGCATGTTGCCAAAAAGTGTTCTTACCTTGTATTTAATAAATTATTAAACTGCAAATATGTCTGTAGAGGCACTAAAAAGATGGAGCTTTAACGGTAGAAATACTGTAGATGTCCAGTCATTTTCCACAAAAATCTGATTTGTTTCAAGCAAGCCAGAACATGAAGTGAAGGTAGAAAGTTGAAGAAAAAACCTATAAAAAACGATGCTTGATAGCTAGACCAAACCATTGCACGGAGAAATATGGCACTTAATACTTAATAGGGTTCCTCATACTATAACACAGGAGAATAGTGGCAGGACCATATGCAGTAGATGGTCTACATTTGGAATGGACCACAATATAGAGAGAAGTCCTACTGAATCATTATTATAGTATGTCTCATTGCATTGAAGAGAAATTCACAAATTTTACATCTTGACAACAAGACAATCCTGGGATCTACTGATAAAGCTGGTTGTCACTCTCCAGTTATACACACACACACACGCACACACACACAAACACACACACACACACACACACACACACACACACACACACACACACAC
>SOMO01000062.1:2874039-2890920 GCA_028128575.1 Paedocypris carbunculus
ACACTCCTCAACCTTGTGGACAGCCTCCCTAGAAGAGTTGAAGCTATAATAGCTGCAAAAGGTGGACCGACATCATATTGAACCCTATGGGTTAGGAATGGGATGGCACTTAAGTTCATATGTGAGTCAAGGCAGGTGACCGCATACTCTTGGTAATATAGTGTATTTGTCATATATGACGGCACAGTCGAGCAGTAGGTAGTGCTGACTCAAGATGGGAGTTCGAGTCCCAGTTGGGATTTTTGCATGGATTTCTTCCAGGTCTCCGGTTTCCTCCCACAGTACAAAACCATGCGTTCAGATGCTTTGGATTTCGAAAATATTGCCCATCGTTATAAATGAGTGTGTGAGTGTGTATAGTGGGGCAGATTGGATGTGAGTGAACGCTGGCATGTTTGGCTACCGCAATTCTGCCGGGCAGATGGTGTGTGTGTGTGTGTGTGTGTGTGTGTGTGTTGTCCTCCATAAAGGTCAAGGTCAAGGTCGCAATATAAATGAAAAAATGCATAATTATATATTGAAAGTCAGTACTCTCTGATCATTACTTTTTGATCATTATGGTGAATTTCATGACTTTAAGGTCATTACTCTGTGGTAAAGGTCATTTTTCTATAGCAAAGTTTATTGCTCTAGTCTACTGTATGTCTACGACTTATATGACTTTACAGTGAAGATCATTACTTTATGGTAATTTTTATGGTGAGGGCCACTTCTCTACAGTGAGGGTCATTACTCTATGGTAAAGGTTGATCTATTCCCCAGACACCACTGCTTATGTCTGACGACTGCTCGAGTGTGTGTGTGTGTGTGTGTGCTCTCACTGTGGTTATATTCACTTCACTGGTTAAATGCAGAGCACTGATTCCTAGTATAGTTTCGACCTGGTCACTTCCCTTTTGTTAAGAAGCGTGAGTGAGGCAGTGGGAAGTGACAGGCATGGACTATGTTCTCGTGTAGGACTTCTGGACCTGATGGTCAGCAGTGTGGTGATCAATCATTTCTGATTCTGCTGCTCCAAATCGCAAGAACCACATGAGTTTTTGCTTCAGCTTTGAGTAGATTTGATGAGCAGTGACTTAGCGGCGTAAGAGCTTGGAGAGGTTTCACCATCCACCTCCAGCCTTCACACCTTCTTTTGTCCCACTCACCCTCCCTTTCCTGCTCACAACGAGGACACGATGTTCTTGGAGCTTGTTTGGGGAAACAGCAGAAGTAAATACATTAGAGAGGTGGTGAACGCTGTTGTGATGGCCGACTCCTGGATTCAGAGGGGCAGAATAAACACGGTGTTCACCAGAGAAGACTGGTTTATTCCATGCTCGGATCAGAACCTTCAGAAGAGGGGAACTTTATCTGATGATGGCTTACAAATATTCTTTCACTGCTTGTCCTTCTTTGTCAGAGAACGCTTGTATTGACAGACTGCTCCTTCCTCAAATGTGTGTGTGCGCAGATGTGTATATATATTTGTGTGTGTGTGTGCGTGTGTGTGTGAGAGTGTGTCGGTAGACAGTGCATGTGTATGTGATGTCTGCATGTGGTTGTTTTTGTGCGCAAGACTGTGTGTTTTGTTTGTGTGTACGTGAGTGTGTGCAGGTGTTGGGATGTGCCAGCGCTTGTATATGCATCCACGTGTGTTTGTCTGCATGTTTTGGTTCAAGTTCAAGCAATTGTTGAGCTTACAGTGCCACCTACTGCCCGCAGGCCAAATGACATCACACCTAAACAAGATCAGCAGATCTTTTTTACCAAAATATATTGTAATATTTTATATATTTTATATATATTATATATTCACCAATATTTCACCAAATATATTTGTTAATGAGGGAAAATGTTGAACTTGAAATTTAATTGAACACTAAACATTAGTTGATCAGTAATAAGTCCACAGGTTGATATATTCATACATTGTTGAACCATGAATATACTGTTTTTACTATTTTCAAAGAATGTATTCAAAAAAGTTAGAAAATTGATAAAATATGTGAAATGATTCACTGAGTAAAGAAAGACTGGGCTGGACTTGACTGACCTGGGTCTGGAAGCAGCAGTAGAGCTGAGTAAGATAAGGGTGCTTTCTGGCCAGAGCAAGAATGCGTTTTTCAGTCATGGTGCAGTCCACGTCGTCATCCTGGAGAATGACGTCCTTCTTCAACACTTTCACAGCGTAAACCTCATCAGTGCCTTTCAACTCCGCCAGCATTACCTGAATACAAACACAGCCACATCTTAGAAAGAGCAACTTTTTAAAATCTCTGCTTTCCCAAAATAAGATAAAAAAGGTTTGAACTTGAGAAATTAGATTTTAGGGACTTTAAAAGTAAATTAGAACAGACACATACTAAATATGTATAAAATATGTATATAAATATGTAATAACTGATGACATCATGAACAAAGTCATCACAATGCATTTTATGAATGGTAGGTATACAAACAATGTCCTTATACATCACAAATAATGTCATAATAAACAATGACATCATTAACAAGGGACTTCTTGAATGATTGGTGTCACAAAATTATGTCACCATAGCTATGATGCCGTCATAATCAACAAACAACTTCATGAATGAGAGAACAGACTCATGTCATCGTAAATGATGTCATCATATACAATGATATTATGAATAATGGTGAACATGAACTGAAATGAAACTGCACCTTGCCAAAGCTTCCTTTCCCAAGAACTTTAATGAAGGAAAAGTCCTCCAGTGTCGTCCTTTTGGCCTGCACAGTAGGAAGCTCTCCGTTCTCTCTCGTCAGGCCCTCGGGAAGTGAGGACGACGATGTCCGCTTCAGCTCTTCACCTTGGCACTCCAACGAGAGAGTTTTGTGAATGCTTTCCAGGTCTTTCACATCTACAGTGCAACAAAGATTTATGTCATACAGAAAAAGTCTGTCTTCTCAGCTCTGTCAGTTGTTCACTACAAAGAATGAGATTAGGTGGATACTGTCCCCGGACACATTATTATTCTTGTGACTAAATTGAACACTATTTCCTGTGGATTCATTTCCGGAAACATTTCAACCTTATTTATGAAGCCACAGTCTTATGCAAAAGTTTAGGTGATAAATTACATTTGCTGGTGATTTTCCACTTGTTAAAAGATGTTAACACGGTCTTTCTTGGAAATGGAAAAATTCACAATATTATAATCAAACCATGATACAAAGACACTGTACTAATGGCATCAAGTGAACACAAAAACTCTTTATAGCCGTGAGACAGTTTGAGCTCTCGAGTATTTTGTAGATTTTATTTTAGATTTGTATTTATTTAATTTTATCAAGACTTCTAACAGTTACTTAGATCTGATTAATGGCAACAGTTTCAGCAGTACATTTCTTGTACACGCTCAACAACCATGGGTTCCTCTAAGCAGCAGCGTGATATTCTGAACAGTAAAGTTATTGGTGCTCCTAATGCAGGAGAGGAACAGAAGAAGAAGCATGACATTTCAACTGTGAGAAAAGTTTTTAGGAGATTCAGTTCAGAAAAACTGTGGAGTGTAACATGACACTCCAAGGAAAGCTCTCTTGCAAGCAGTGTTTTTTTTCCATTTCCTAGACTTGTGTGTTAGCATCTTTCAGTTTATTTTATTTACACACGCTTGATTTACCGTGGTCACATGGGGAGGTGGGTGTTGACCTGGACCCGTCCTCTTCTAACTGTGGAATTATGGGTAGTGGCTCCGGACCCTGAGAGATCTGACAACAGAAGAAAGAACACTGCAAATTGTGCAAACCTGCTTCACAAATCCTGCAAAACTTTATCGCAAATTGAAAGAAAATAAAAACAAAACTCAAGAACTGTCAGTCCCTGTTGGATTTCTTTTTTTTTTCTTCTCAGAATTATTGTGCTATTTTTTTTCAGAGTTGGAGCCATCTCACCTTCTTTTTCCTCTGCACGCTGCCGGAGAGTTTGTCTGGGGTCACTCCGAGGTCCGACAGGACTTTTGCGATGCCCCGCGCATCGACCCCACAGTTCGGGGCCACGTTACTTTCACAGCGTTTATGTACGTTCATCTTACACACTGGGGACAGTTAGAGGAGAAAATGTAATAAAACCATGTTTTCAAGGTCACTAAGCTTACACACCAACACATCAGGTAAATAACAATGTTGGAGCAGAATGCAAAAACATTAAACGTATTGTTTTTAAAACCTCAATTTTAGTTTATTTTTTAAATTAAATATTATTTTCTAATTTCTCTTACATTTTTCTGTCTCGATATCAGACTTTATTGTGCATACCTTTTCCTCTTTATCTACATTACAATTCTTTCTCATTTTCTCTTTCCTATTTTCATAATCTCGCTCTCTTTTTTTTTAGAGACAGGACACAACTAATGAGCTACCAGCTCATCTCAACATCTAGAATCCAACGCTTGTGAAAAGCAGAAATGCTCATTTTAACACGTCTTTTTCATTTACGCTCTTTTTACTCCTTTAAAAACTCCCTTGTTCTTTATTCTTTAAGCTGTGCCTCACCTTTGCACTGAAGGCCTTGCCGCAGCAGACCCCACAGTAAAGAGCCACAGTGGTCACAGAAGGTCAGGACTTTGTAGTTGTGAATGCGAAACTTGTGCGGCATGTTGACGCTGAAGCGCTGAGAGCCGACCTGCAGGGGCGCCAGAGAGCTGTTACAATCACACAAAGACATCAACCATCATATTCGACTGTTCCTGATCACCTCTTCCGCCGCATCGTCCTGTTTCTTCAGTCCGGCACATTTGGTGATAATCAGCTCATGGCAGCGCTTGTGAACCACGCAAGTACAAACTGATCAGAGACAAACAGAGAACCACTCGTCAATTTAGCTGTGTGTGGTTGATGGGAATGTCTGGGACACATAGAAAATTACATTTTTCATGTACGTATTTGGATTTTTTGGCAAGTGTTTTTGAGGACAATGGCAGTCCAGGTTTGTCTGTCTGTTTTTAGTCACGCTCACTCACTCTGCTCAACTAATTATTGCTCTTCTACATTCATCTTCTTTGTTTCTACAGTTAAGATACATTTTAAGTAGCTATATAATGTGTATAAATGTATAAAGACTAAATATGAATCGCTCACCTTGGCATTGATATCCCTGTTTTCCCAGCACACCCCTGAGAGAGAGAGAGAGAGGGAGAGAGAGAGAGAGAGAGAGAGAGAGAGAGAGAGAGAGAGAGAGAGAGAGAGAGACTCATCATTCATTGAGGTTGATTAATATTCTTCAAGATAAACGAGTGCAATTGTGTGTGTTTGCAGGAATAGTTTGTTATCTCTGATTGACAGAAACGGTACAAAAATAAACTAAACACTTCTACATTTAGAAAGATGGTCAAGGGCAAACTAAAAAATACCAGAAAGAGAGGTCAAAGTAAAAATAATTATTAATATATGCAGTAAAATTACATTAGTAAAAAATAATTAAAATGTATTGTATGACAAACGGTACTCTATGAAACTTATCAACACATAAATGTAAATCTGTTTTTAAGTTTGAAATGTGAAGCAAATGTGAGCAAAATCAGATAAAGATCTGCCTTTTTTATATTTAAAAATATAAAAGTACTTTAGTAATGGTACTTAGTTACTTTACTAAAGAATTTAAAGTATTTTTGGCTGCTTTGTACTTTTTACAATATGTTATTTGTACTTTTAAAGTATGGTTCTCGGGTACTCTTTACACCACTGGCTATGTATCATATTTGCATTGATCAGTGTTGTGTTGTGTTGTGAAGTGAGTGATTTTTTGTCATGCTGAGAATGAGCAGAATATGAGTGAGGTTGAGAAGCAACTCCAACTCCATTAAAGCAAAATCTTTAACCATAATAACCAAGAGTAGTGCGTGGAAACTACTAAAAAATGAAAAGAAGTCAGTAACGTTAACTAAACTAAAACCTTCACCTAGGTGCTGCAGTTTAATACTGAACCTAAATTGGGTTCAGGTGCAGTGCTTGGCAATGATTGTTCAGGTGTTGTTAAATGACCCTGCGGCTTTCTGTTGTGTTGATTAGTGTTATGCTGTTGATCATTGCCTTATCAATAACTGAAATGTATATTGAACGACACTAGGGTGAACATATTTTGATATCCAAACAATGGGACATTCGGCGCGGCCATGAGACAAAGTCAGACGGGCTTCTCGAAGGTCATATGCTTCAATTGTGCAAAACTAACTTCTGTAATAAAAAATAAATATGTAAAAACTTAAATCTGTAACAAAATAATTAGTAATTACTTTTCTAAAAAATAAATTACCGAAATTAGAACACAATCACAAAAGTGTTCTAAATATCAGTTCTTTTGTTATAAAATCAAGCTCATTTTCATTACGGGAGCATTGTGTCGTTTCTTAATATAATAACTATAATGTTTCAGGTAATAAATAAATATTAATGTGTCTGACCTAAAATGCTCTGAAACATTAAGACGCAGTTAACCTGGAAAAGCATCAGCCATTCGAATTATCTCTCTCTCTTTCTCTCTCTCTGCTTAAAGCCCCACCCTTCTCACAAAAACCAATCAAGCTAACGATGGCAATGTGTATTACCCAATCAAAAGTTGAAAAGGTAATGTCTTCGTAAAAAGCACGTGATTCATATGAGAAGCTGCTTTAAAAAGTGATTTAAAAAAATACGGGACAATAGCTGTCCAGTACAGTTTCAAAGCAGGACGCGCAATTTCACTCTCAAAAAAATGTAATGTGTAATGGTCCTTTGAAAAAGCGTGAAACCCGGACATTTTAGTGAATTTATAAAACCCGTCCGGACAACTCAGAAACAATGTAAAAAGAGGACATGTCCGGGGAAAAGAGGACGCTTGGTCACCCTAATGAAACGCACCAGATGAAGTCTCTGCAGTGTGAGCAGTAGGTGGGCTGTCTCAGGTAGGTGGCCATGAATTTATGTCCGTTGACTTGATGGACCCTCCTCCGCACAGCCCCCTGCCTCTTTCTTGGACGCATCCGCTCACGAAAAACCCGCTCTTCATTTTCACACCCACCTGCTGATAAAACAATCATATTTTAGATATACGCAAAACAATAACATGATTTTACTGCTAGTACCTCCACTTACGAATGACTCCTTTTTTAAAAAAAAAAAAAAAAAATTTCCTTTTACAAAAGCGTCATTGAGAAAAAAACTATTCCTCACTTCTCTCTACAAAAATTATCCCGGAACGAATTAATTTAGTATGTACATGAGGTGTATTTATAGTTAATAGAAATGGCAAGAGATAGACTGCAAGAAAGACAAAAAAGAGGGAGAGTAGGTTTATAGAAATTTAGGAAGTCAAGAGACGGAAAGGGAATTAGCAAAAATAAAGAAAAGAGTGAGATGTGTGTGTGTGTGTGTGTGTGTGTGTGTGTGTGTGTGTGTGAGTGAGAGAAAGAGAGATAGAGATAGAGAGAGAGAGAGAGAGAGAGAGAGACAGAGACTATGGTGAGCTTCAGTATATACAATTAAATATGTACTGTGGTTCTGTTCTAATCACCATCTAAGGACAATGGAGCGGAGCTTCTGTCTAGTGTCACCACAGACTGAATCAACGCATCAAGAGAGACGAACTCTCACTGAATGAGAAAAGGCAGACAGAATCTCTGAAACACAAAGAATATTCATTTGTACAGTTTGCAATATATTTCAAAATACTGATATTTTAACTGAAATGCTATACTCTACATTTCTATAATCCTGATTAGTGTATACTGTTATTGTAACCAGGGAAACGGTAAAGATTGCCAACTGACACGAATGAGTTTTCTAAAACCAACACTTTTACTGAATTTCTTCAAAGCCGTTTCATTTAAATACAGTGTGTTTGTGTGTTCTAATACAATCTAGAGTTCAAGGTTGATGACATCAGAACTAGAAGAGGAGTCACATGACTAGAGCAAGAGGAGGAGTCACATGATGCAGCGTGTGCTTTATAGAGCTGTCGTAGACTTCTAGTGCAGAAAAACACTCACACACCAGAGCCACTTTGAACTACAGCACATCCCAGGAGAGATACATACATTTTGAGGGTTAAACTTAAAGATTTGAACAATAAACCCTCATGCAGGTATGCACGTGATCCACCCACACACACACATGCACGCAGGCATACACGCCTCCCCACAAATACACACACACACACACACACACACACACACACACGTGTGCACACAGTAGGCAGCAACATCTGGAAAACACTTCTGACTCAGCACTTTCCACGCTAAACATGAGCATATGAAGACAAACTGTCACATCTGTTGCTTCAGTTAGACAACATTAGAGAAAATCTGCACTGCGACTTATAAAAAATAAAAACGTATCTCACTGTTGTCAACACGCAAGGTTTGTATATTCATTGATTATAAACTAATACAAAAATAAAAATGCAAAAAACGTAATAGCCTAATAACATTTTACACTTCATAATTATGTATCACCATTAATTACTACTCGGGCAATTACTGAAAATAAATCTAACTCAACTAAAACACTCACTATATCCAACAGATTGCAATATTATTTAGTCAACTAATTAAGTGTATAAACACTAAAGACTAAAGCCATTAGGATTCATATAAAAAACATGAATAAAGAAGAATGAACTACACAACAATGCCCAGCCTTCAAAACATATTGAGAATTCCTTTAATTTGCCAAACTATTCATATTCATTCTTTTTCTGTTAAGGCGAGAATTGTAAATGATGGGCAAATAAACGTTGCATAAACTATTGAACTGTAGATGTGATCTAAATGTGGTCATCTGGTCTGCCTTCAGGGGAGGAGGGGATGGAGTGGGACGTCTTTGATGATTATCCAGTCGTGGCAGGAGGCAGAAGGGGCATGTTGGAGGTTATGTGTATGGAATCAGGCCACACTGAATCTGATCACGCGCAACAGTCTCTTTGAATACAGCACAGCAGCGCTGGAGGCAACATCGAGATCAAAACGCTGAAGCTCTTCATATGATCATCGTCAAGTAGAAGACAACAAAATGTTTTAATAGCTGCTTTGAAAGACAAAAACGACCCTGTGATTGTTCAAAGTTCAGCAGATAAAGCTGTTATTGTGTTCATGGTAGAGCTGCACCATTAAATATACCTATAAGTCAGAAGATAGTCTCCTGCAGTGAATGCATTTGAATCAAAATTATATTAAAGTGTACAAGAAAAGATGGAAAAATTAGCAAGCTGTTTGTCGTCGTTACATCAAGATTGCTCTACAAAATTATGAATCAGAATGATTCCAGAACCAGAATCCAGATGTTTTTTAAATAGATAGAAAAATAGCATTTAGCCATGCAGTCAAGACATGCTGTCTCGAATTGACTTAATGTTATTTGCTTCATCATTTGAATGTCATTCATAACTGACATACCAACACATGATGCTTATGGGACGTTTTGCGTCTAGTGATTAAACCAAGAAAATGTCCTATACTGGCATAAACACAGTACATGTTTTGCAATGACAGGAAGAGTCTGGTGGAGAATTACCTTCACTAGACGATCCAGACAAGTCGATGATGACATAGACCTTTCCTTCTGGCTCCAGGTCAATCTGCAAGGACAAACACAAATGAGCAAAGAATTCTCCATAGTGATCCATTTAAAATTGTTTCATTGCATAAAAGAAACAGAGAAGTCAAACAATTATTGCACATTTGCAGCAGAACAATGATTTTGTCAAACATGTAAGGAGGAAAAGATGTAAATACAGAAGGACGAAAACAACATGAAAAAAATAAACTACATTTAACAAAATAATAAAGAGAAGACAAGAAATGAAGAAAGAAAATTGAACAAATCGGGAAGAAAAGTTAAAAGAACAAAAATATAATCATTTGTTGAAACTGATGCAAAATTGAAAATACATAAGAAAAACTGATCATGAGAAAAGTCAAGAAATGAGAATGAAAAAGACACAACACAATTTATGCATGAGAAAGAAAGAAAGAAAGAAAGAAAGAGCACAGTCCAAATCACACAGCTTCAAAGACAAGCCAGTGAAGCTGATGTCAGGTCAGCTAATGACAGTATGACTGCTGCTCCATCAAAAGCAGATTAAAGCAGGAAATAGATGGAGGAAGTGGGAACAAGTGTGAAAGGATGTGTGTGGGAGAGTGGTGTCATGTCAACACAGGTTCTTCACAGGATGCACCAGTGAAGCGGAGAAGAAGAAGAATAAAAAGCTGTCATTAATGCCTTTCCTTTAACAGAACATCGTTAGATTGTTAGAATCACATACTTTCAGTAAAAAAAAAAAACAGAACCTTTCAACAGAACATCAGAAAACAGAAGCAGCCGTCAGGATTATATATTGTAATGGACTCGTTTAACAGAACACACCTTACATAAACTATACAGCTTTTGCTTAGTTGTTCACTTCTTGCCCGCACTAACATGTCTAAAGCCTTGGTATGTGAGCAAGCTGCTGACAGTCACATATATATCAGATGCCTCACATTAAAAGCATTCCTGACATGCATCGTCCTGACTCTTTTGTCCCCCTGTTCTAGTTTCTGAAATTACAAGGCGGGGAATCTTTTCTAGACACTATTAGAACACTGTTCAATCTTTTGAGACTGAGAAAAGTCCTGCATCCTAGTCCTCCATCAGTTCCCATTCCTGCCATTACAAGAGTAAAGAATTAACTATTCTATAATTGACAGGCAAAAATCAGGGTCAAGCTGACAAAAACAATCCGAAATCCAGGAAACAGGCACAAACAACCTGGAGGCCAAAACAAGAACTAGCATAAGCGTCTAAAAATCTGACTACGTGCATAATAACACATACTAAAAAACTAAATGCAACTGAATCCACTGAATATATGTGGTATGGGGGCTTGTGAAGTGTGAAAACCAAAGGCCAAATTCACATTGGTGGCTATACCGCCACCTTTAACCAAAATCAATTCCTCTTGACTAGAATGTATTCACCTCAGATGGCTAAACTAATAACGTTTGTGATGAGCAATGCTGAGAGTTTCCCCCTAGTCAGTAGCTCAACCGCAAGAGCTCTGATCATGTATTCCTCACATAGATCTTCTTCATTTAGATTTAGATGTTTAGTTCAGTGGTTAATTGTATTATAGTAAAGTCGGTTGTATTAAACTGATCAGCAGTTATTTAATCCAATTACATACTAATTCATTTGCACGTTTTCTCTTGTTAAAAGACTTTTCTTTTTCGTTTGCTCATCCATTTAAATATGATCTATTTTATTTTCTCTCTTATATGACAGGTCAGAATAACTTTTGAACTGAAAGGATAGAAAACAACTAGGAGCAGAAGACATGTTTTGTAGAAAACCAAGGTGGACAAACGCTGACATTAGTCAACATGTGAAAATTCAATCAAACATCCGTGTTGTGTTTCCTGATGTGACCGTGGTGTTGGCCTGCTACAAATCAGAATCAGCATTTTCCAAGTTGAACACGTACTAGCCTGTGAACAAAATGACAGGATGGTTGAATGAATTGTTGATATCACTGAAAGCATCAAGACCCACCAACACATCCCCTCCTTTCTGTCCCCCATCTCTGGGAAGTAAACGTGGGAGAGTGAAAACAGGAAGCCAAGGCTACCGTGTGACTCAAAACGCACCGCTAGTATTTATAGCCCGGGTCCAGCAGAATCCAAGCCACTGTTTTCTCCAGGGCCACCAGGAGGACACAACTGTCCGTCGGGCCGCAGAGAGAAAGCAGGTCACAAAGGTCTCGTCCATTCAGGCGGCATGTTTATAACTCCTGTCTGTCAATCACACTGCTGATGATGGAGTAACAATTGCAATTGTGATTTTGGAACATTAAGTTGCATTAAGAGCAGAACCAAGTTCTGTGCTCAATTATAACACTGGGATTCGTCCTGTTTTGTGAGAGACTGTGGTCCACAACTATATGCACACAGAATTCTGTGAATAACTTTTTAATTTGATTTGATTTGATTTATCAAATGTGCTAATATGCTTGACTGAGCAAACACGTTCTTCTTTTTGTATTAATCTTTGTGCATGACTATGTGATTTATTTTTTGTTTAATGTTTGTTTTATTTTACTATTATAGCCAGCACTTTTATATGAAATTGAGCAGAGTCATCCACTATTTCTCACTATAGTTTCAGTGTTACTGTATGTTTTGCAGCACATAAAATTTGAAAAAAAGAACAACCTTACTTTGTGTTAAAAGATTAATATGAAGCTCTCAGTTCTTTTGCATTTGACACTTTCACAGTCAAACGTATAATCCAACTCAGAAATGTATCATTTTCTTCCTCGCTTGGCTGACAGGATTGGCTGACAGTCCAAATGAATCCACATTCTTCTATATATTGATCCGATTTGGAACACTAAACAACAAACAAAACTATGTGCAAGCACGAAAAATATTAAAAGCAATTCTCGCAGGTTCCCTGTGGCAAAAGAAATAGCGATGCACAGAGAGAGCACAGAGGCGGCCGAATCAGAGAAAAAACCTCTGATACATTCTGAAGTTTATACAGCTGGTAAACCTCAGCCTTCACACTGGCCCCACCAGGGAGCTCTCGGTTGAAGCAAGTGAAGATGAAAAGCACCAGCAAACACTGCCTGGGATGAACAACACAACACTGACATGCCCTTTAGAGCAGCACAGGGCTCCAGCGTGCAAGTGTGGGCATAATCCAGGAAGGTTGTGCTTTTGAATTAGGTGCGTGTGTGTGTGTGTGTGTGTGTCTCCATGTGTGGAGTTCATGGGAAAATCGGATGCTAAGTGATTCCCATATCCCAGTCAGAGTACTACAACCTCTATCACACATTCAAACCGCTCCCAGGTTTCCCAACTCCATGATTCTCAGAAGTACGTGCTTCCATGATCTGTCTCATAAGACGCGTCTTGCTTTCATTTATACTGTGACAAATCAGAGTTAACACTACCAGTCTATAGGTGAAAAACAACAATGTTAGGATTCCAATGTCTGCATTACACGGAACTTCGTGTAGTTGTCAGCTTTGCTCAGTGATGCTTTGGTCCAATTGAAAGATTTTTGTTTCTTTTGTCCCTTCTTGTTTGGCCGTGCTAGCATGTTTGTCTGGTAAACTTCTCATGCGTTGTGTTGTCTTGTCTTGCCATGCTTATCTTTTCTAAAGTGACTAGTACGTAAAGTTTGGTGCTATTTTTTTTTTTATCTTCTTACTATAAGAACATGCGTCAGGTTTATTTCACATTTTGAAAAGTGAGATGTAATAAACATTTTATGCTTTATCGATTGAGTTTGGTGAACTATCTTTTATATCAGGCCCTTTCACACAAAGTTTGCAGCAAAAAGAAATTTGCACAACTTGTAATTTCAACAAATTTAATGATTCCACTAATACATTAAATTTTATAGTAGCCAATACCGTGGCAATCCAATCTCCGTAGCCCGGTTTGCACTGACATGGAAGTTCTCTACGCAGGTTCGAAACTGATGACAGTACATAAATAATTCACATCTCAGGATGATTCTGAGTACAAAGAGAAGAGCAGCTTTGCAATATGGCGAGCCGGCCAAGACAAAGTCACTTCTGTGTGTTTGCTAGTACAAACAGAAATGGACTACTGTACCCACTACTGTATGTACAATTCTGTACTACAGAGAGAGAGAGAGAGAGAGAGAGATTTCAATCCATCATCAACAAATAACAAAAAGTAAATGATCAAAAGAGATAAACATACATACAAACAGACGAAAGTACAGCATAGACAGACTGACAGAAATACGTATAGAAAGATGAATAAAAAAGTAGATGGATGATTATTTGACATATGGATAAGTTGATAGACTGACAGACCAACAGACAAAGTACTACTAAATTCTAGATGGTGTGTTCCAATCGATAAAGTAGTCAATATGATGTGAAAAATGGAATATTAGATGATGGACATTTTAATTTGGCACAAACATACACATAACAGTTGTGAGCCGAAAGACAGTGTTAATCATTTAGAAAAAGGACACAGACGGATTTATGGTTCCACTGAAATATGTAAATCTCCTGTGACTGACCACTCAGCAGCGGTGAGTTATAATACGTCTGCAATAGCAATGCCAGTGTGGCTCTCATCAGCTGCAGAAATATTTATGACAGTCAGCGACCGCTTTTACCGTCTCCTCGCAACCAGGGTTATCTGTGCCCTCATCTGAGGCAGTCGCTACAGAAGTGATGCAGGTGGCACCACACACACACACACACACACACACACACCTGCTGATGTGCATCAAAACAGGGATGTTAGGGACGGTGTGAGACGCCATTGAACATTGCCGTTATACACACAGTTGCCGTATTGCCTTTGCTTGTTAACACCTTTAAGTAAAATTTGTCTGTTTTGTTATTATTATACTACTAATACATTAATTTTGATTAGAAGCGTAACATAAAACAAGATTTCTATACATCTTATAGAGTAAACATTCTGCAAACCTTTTTTTATTCTGACCAACTGTGTTGAGAACTGGTTCTTTGTCATGTTAATCTGATCAGCAACCAGTGGGAAACTAGCGGTGGAGCTGAGGAAATGCATTGTCTTCTCTTCTAGGATTCTTCTTATGTCATTGTATTTTGTATAAAATTAAGATGCTTTATATCAGATGAATTTTCTCTTCACATAGTGCAGATTACTTCTATATGTTGTTTAAAAAAAAGTTTCATTTGGGTGTCACAACAATGATATTGAAAATATTGTTCATTGAAATGTATTTATGCAAAATGGCACGTTATTGTTATTTTTTTCGCATGTAATTGTCTCAGTGCGATATTGCTGAGTCCAGCAATTGCAAAGCCTTGACCACTCATAAAGTCTGTCATGAATCTGCTATTGTTTGTTATACAAACAAACAAACAAACAAACAAACAAGTCCTGCTGCGTGGGGAAGCGTTAGTTAGTAGTCAGAAAACAAAACTCCTATAGGTAGTAAAAATGCACATTTGTAACCCCAAAAAAAAAAAAAAAAAATAAAACAGAGTGCGAGACTTTACCCAGTCCTCGAAGTGTTTGCTGCCGTTCTGCAGCAGTTCCTCGAACGGAATGGTGCAGTTGGCCACAAAATCGTCGTAGCCAATCGGAGCGTCGTGAAACACAGACAGTTCAATCTTCCGCCCGTCGCGAACCTCCGTCACAAACTCATCGTTCCAGGCGGGACTGTTAGTCTTCTGCTTGGTCGAGGTCTGACCTACGCGAAACTCATCCACGTTGAACGCGATGTACGTGTCCAGCAGGAAGGTTTGCGTTTTGGGGCCGACGGCGTGTCTCAGAGACCAAGCTGTGGGCTTCAGGTTCAGAGCCTCGCAGATCTTGATCTTCAGGAGACCGTTAAAAACCACCATTGCCACTGTCAAGAGCCACCGGGGCACGATTTAACTTCAGCGCCTGGTTAATTATTGAACCGGTGTGTGTCACGGTCCAGCGGTCTGTTGTCGGCACTATATGAAATAACGGTAAACGTCTTTCCTCGTCTTTTCGGATCTCGCTGCAGAAGCTCCAGACCGAATGCAGTCAACCGCTAAGGTCTACCCCACTGTCCGCTCGGAAAGACAACGAGGCGAGTCGAAGACAAATCGGTCGATCGGATACACCTAAATTATGGCGTATTCCACACCTCAGATGTTGAGATAGAAGCTGCATGTCCTCGGGCTGATCCGCCTGGTCCCTCTCAAGGCTGGAGCACTGGATGTGCCTCCTTCGCGCATCGGGGAGGGGGAGATTTCCCCTTAAAACGCCGTGAAATCCGCAACACCTAATAATCTGATCCCGTCCTAATAGCCCCGCGGTCCTTGTTCGTTCGTCGTCGTTCGGTTTCTCGCAGACCTGTCTGTTTTTCTTCCGACTGCGAGGCTTCAGACCGGTGCAGGAAATGCGCAAAACGCGTCAGTTAGTGCGCGGAGATGGAGCGCGGCACCGGAGCGGCCGTCCTTACAGAACCCGTCGCCGCCGCAGGTGGGATTCTAAAGGGCAGACATATACTGCTTTGATATTAAACCCTTATCTTGTACTGATTTGTTTTCATATTTGTTTCAGATTTAATTTTTTGACATTTATATGACGAATGTCTATTTTGCAGTGGGTGTTAGGGAAACTTTTTTTTGTAGATGTTATAGAATTGGCATTGACTTGATTAATTTCACAATGAAGTTTACAGTGGCTCTGCGTTTGACTGTTCCCAACATTGAAATGCATATGAGGACAGTAAAGTGCACATTTGTCTGCTTAATAGAGCTTTATGCTACCAAACTCCCGGTTTAGTAAATGACTGAGAAAGTGTGTGAAATCTGTGTAATGTGCGCTATGAGTTCTAATGGATCCATATACTTAATTAACAACAAAAAATGCTCTTTTTTATTTTTTTCTGAATTAATAGAAGGTTCTGTTTTGTGTCATGCTGAAAGTGATTTTTTTTATGTCTGCATCCTGTGTGTGTACAGTATACGAACTTGTCATTAGCATTGCTGTTTGGGATATGCAATCATCATAAAGAGTTGGGAGTTTTGTGAAGAAAGTACTGAACTGTGGAGACAGAAAACAGTCATTTGTCAGAGCAAAAGACCAACTCAACATTGTGTTTCTTTAAGAAAAGTACTGGTAAAGTAAGTGAGATGGTTAATTAAGCAAATTGAGTATTTCATTGGATTTGTATGTTCCAGTGAACCTTATACACAAAGCCATACACTTACAAAAACGTGTATATATGTGTAATAGTTGATTTGATTTCTCAACCCAGGCCTTTGTGTTTAAAATGTCTAAAAGGACTTGTGACGCATTTCAATACATTTACCAGTAGATGGCAGTGTTCTAAAAGATATAACGTGATTAGAGCGTTCACTAGTTAAAGCGTAAAAGACACTCACGCACGCGCGCGCACACACACACA
>SOMO01000062.1:2896400-2907244 GCA_028128575.1 Paedocypris carbunculus
TGTGTATGTGTATGTGTGTCTGCTACCATGACAGTCTTGGTCAGGTCCAGACTAGCTCAGTAATACAGTACATACCATCAGATCAGCTGGGAGAAGAACTCTCTCTGTTCATTTATAGCTATAGCCGTGTGTCCATGAACGTCTGCCCAGCAACTCTTGGTTCTGCATCCATCCCACATGATTTTTCACTATGTTCACTTTCATCAAAGACATATTAGTCATTGTTGTTTTTGCTTCATGATATCTGCATGTTACATTATGCTTTTTCCATAACAGTATTTTCACTTATTAATCCTGTACTTGTTTTCTTAATAGGTAGTGGTCGCTACCACATGGAGAAAGTTGGGAAAATGTGGGATAACCTCAGGAGTCGCTGTCATGCCCTTTTTCACGCAGATGCTTCAGAGTCTCGACTTTGCAACCAGGATGGAGATCCCTGTGTTGTGGACCTGGACAGAGGTCGACCTGTGCATGACCTTAATGAAACAAGCTCTTCATCTGTGTCACAGAACATTTTACCCATTCCACTGGTGACTAGAAGACGTCGCGGCCATAACTGTGTTGCAGATATTCCTCAGATTGTAGAAATAAGTGTTGACAAGGAGAACGATGATGGTCGGAGAGGTCACCATGTGCGCAGGGACTCTTATTCCCGCCATGCCCCTTGGGGGGGTAAAAAGAAGCATTCTTGCTCAACGAAAACACAAAGCTCACTTGAAACTAGCAGACGATTAGGACGTTCACGTGTTAGTCCTGGCAGGAGGGATCGTTGTTATGGAGTGAGCTCTATCCAGGAGATTGACTCTGTAGAGGTCGGCAGTAATGGCCGAAGTCATAGCTCCCGATCTTTTCGACAACGACTTAAGGACACTGTAAAACTGTGCCTTCCTCTACCCAGGCATTGTCGATCCCAGCTAGCTAAAGGTCAGGTCTCCTCCAAGCGGAAGATCCATTTGACTGAACTGATGTTGGAAACTTGCCCCTTTCCACCTGGTTCAGATTTGGCCAACAAGTGGCATCTGATCAAGCAGCATACGGCGCCCGTCAGTCCTCATTCCTCAACTGCTCTCTTAGATGCTATTGAAACGACACATCCTTCTCCCGAGGATGAGGAAGAGAGACTACGCGAACGACGAAGACTTAGCATTGAGGAAGGAGTTGACCCTCCTCCCAACGCTCAGATCCACTCATTTGAGGCTTTGTCACAGAGTTCTTCTCTCTTTAAACTGGGACCAAAACTGGCCTCAGCAGTTGAAGGACTTGGCGACAGCCGGAGCTTGGGGACAGTCTCTTCTATTTCTAGTGGATTATCAGGTATAGCCGCACAGGTTGTGGCTAGCATGGCGGCGCCAACCCACCCAAGTGACTGTGACTCTGAGGAAGACTCAACCACCCTCTGCTTACAGACACGCAGGCCCAAGCAAAGGCATGCCTCTGGGGACAATCATGGCTCCAGGCACCCAGGGCCTTGGAAGGTCCACACACAGATTGACTACATCCATTGTCTGGTGCCTGATCTAGAGGCCATAACTGCACTTCCCTGTTACTGGGGTGTCATGGATCGGTACCAGGCCGAAGCCCTGCTGGAGGGACGTCCAGAAGGCACCTTTCTGCTCCGAGACTCTGCACAGGAGGACTACTTGTTCTCTGTCAGCTTTCGACGCTACAATCGCTCTCTGCATGCTCGAATAGAACAATGGAATCACAACTTTAGTTTTGATGCACATGACCCTTGTGTCTTCCACTCTTCCACCGTCACAGGCTTGCTGGAGCACTACAAAGACCCAAGTGCCTGTATGTTCTTTGAACCTTTGCTAACTGTTCCCTTGCACCGGTCTTTTCCCTTTGGCCTTCAACATTTGGCCCGAGCTGCCATTTGTAGGCAAACTACCTATGATGGAATCGGTGCCCTGCCGCTGCCTCCAACCATGCAGGACTTTCTTAAGGAATATCACTATAAACAGAAAGTGCGTGTACGATGGCTAGAGCGAGAGCTGCCACTCAAGGTCAAATGAGGTTTGGCTCTCCGCCTGAGAGATGCAGGAGTGTGGATCGGAGCTTTATCGCCTGTGGGGTGGACTGCTCAGTTTGTCCTTCGAACAGCTGGGGTTAGAGCGACGGAGAAGGTTATGTACCATATATAACCTTATGGTTATGTACCAGTTTAGTATTTATTCATTAACACTAGGCACGGAATACATACCCATCACTGGCAGCAGTATACGTCTTTTCAGGCTTGCTAACATGCTTTTGTGAAGAGCGTGTTGGGAATAAGGCAATTCTTTTCTGACTATCAAGTAGATCTTCTTTGAGATTAGCATTTATCTTTTGGACTTTTATATCAGACAGAGTAAAGACTTTTGTCACGTTTCTGCTAATATGTGGCATCTGCATCCTTAGCTTTGTCCACTTTTCAAATATATTCAAATCATTCTTTACACCTGAATATATCCTAAGTGATAAATATTTTCACATTCATTTTAATGAATATTCCTTGTCGGCAGTATGTAAAAATCTTTACAGCATCATTTTGCTGTCAAGCTCCTAGTCATCGGCTGAATCTATATGCAAACAGATAGTTTTTCTCCTTACCCAGAGGCCGAGATTGACCACACGGGCACAATGCACCCTGTGCCACACGATACAGCGTTTTATTTAGACAGAGCCCCTCATCCAAGTAACGTATCCCAGCATTATCCTCTAGATAGAAAACCAAATCTTTCCGTTTATAACTTTAGTCTAAAATGATACACAGCACTTTNGTTTTTCTCATCACCCAGAGGCAGAGATTGACCACACGGGCACAATGCACCCTGTGCCACACGATACAGCGTTTTATTTAGACAGAGCCCCTCATCCAAGTAACGTATCCCAGCATTATCCTCTAGATAGAAAACCAAATCTTTCCGTTTATAACTTTAGTCTAAAATGATACACAGCACTTTAACCATTGTGACTCGCACAGAGACGCCTAAGCTTCATGCATAAACACTCGTTTCATCGGTTTCCTCAGTTTGTATAGGCATTTTTAGGCGACATGTTTAACTACGGAGCATGAGTGACCCCAAAGTTGGTAATTGTTGAGTATTTTTGTAATAGCCTCTCCGTTTTCAATAGACATTGTGATATATGCAACCATACAAAGTGTTTTAGAGGAAAATATCCTTAAATGTGTGTGGATTCTTGGAAGATTATTGTATAAGTGCAGACAGATGCCATCACTGTGTATATATTGAACTTTAACTCTAGACTGATGTCCAGATCTCTTCTAAAGTGTGGTTGGTTCCACTTGATAACGTTGCACTTTTGTTCACCGTGAAGCATGGTGGTTTGCTTCCTGTGTCATGACTGTGTGCACTAGTGATTACAATTCCTTGAACACTGTACAGAAATAGTTTCGACTTTAAAAGGTTAAATGTCCATTAATGTTTTTTAACTTTTTATTTAAAGGCCTACACAATCATTCTCTCATTTTTAGCTCTCAATGTCAGATGATGTTCACTTTAGTCGTTTGGTCTGAATCTTTGAGCAGATTTTATGTGAAATGCGGTACATGTTGAAGTATTGGCCATTTGAGTTTCTTGTTGTTCCTGCGCATCAGTAATCTTTCCCCGTATTGTAGTTTTAAGCTCAAATGCATAGCCGCACTGCCACTTTTTCGAAACGAACAGCACCATAAACGTAAGCCATTTATTCCACCTGGATTGAAATAGTTTTCATAACCACATTAAGGAAGTCAACTTGTCACCAGATTTGTTTTTAAGTATTGATGGATGCTTATTATCTACTACCTTTGTTAAAACACATTTTACATTCAGACTAATGTATGTCAGCTCTGTATTAGAACGTATATATATATATATATATATATATATATATATATATATATATATATATATATGATCAAACCTGCGTGTGATGGAAACAGCATCCAACGGCTTAAATGGTCTTGATGATTTCTGTAATAATAGTGCCTTCTGTCGAATTCGAGTCATTTTTCATGTCATTCGAAGCTTGAGGAAATAATTTGACCGATTTTGTCCAAGTGCAGTCGACACGAAGGTCATGCTCCAACGCAATTCATTGTCCATTTGTTAGTCCATTCAAAATTAACAAATTTTTCGTGATCAATTTCTCACTACTGGCAAAATGTTGCTGTTCAACTCTTTCAGGAAGACTTTCCCACATCCTTTCTTTTTAACTATTTATTGTTCCAATATTTTCGAAAGGAAAATAGAGGCCTAAATGTTTACCAAACCGATTAATTCGATTTACATGGAACTTAATGGACAACTCTACTTTAGTTTGCAACCACAGTCAATTTCTGAACGGACTTCATGAAGCGAGGCAGTGGTTCACCACCCTCCTTAGATTCAAACTGTTTTTGGCTTTTTTGAGATACTATGGCATGTTTTAAGTCATTTGGGACGTTTTCCCTCTAAACAGTGAGTGCGTTTCTCCTGGCTGCCCTGCCTAACAGGCCCTAATCACAGGCTAAATTTAATATGCCAGCGTCTAAATTTACCATATGCTAAAAGGACCACTCTGTCTTGATGGGTGCTGAGAAAAAGTAGAAGAGAGGGACTTTTGCTCTCCATTTTGACCACATCCTGAGCATCCCCCTCTTTCTGGGATGTTTTGTGCTGAAACTGGTGGTGTGTTTAGTCTGAACGTCTGGCAGACGTTAGCATTAGCCTAAAGCTAAATCAGTGTTTCATTGAGGGATTCCGCTACGTGGATCAGGCCCATGTTAGAAACTACAGTCATTGTTCAATTAGTAGTTTAGTAAACGTAATAGGACGACGTGTCATTTACCTGACTAATCAACATGGGGGATTTGGTGGGGACGGCGAGAAGTCTTGTGTGAGACTTTGGTGAACTGTCTGGTGTTTACAGCCTAGTGATGCTTCATGCTTGTCTCTTTCTGAATGCCATTATTGTCATCGGAACATAAAATGGCTTCTCTGAGAGGAGTTTCACGCTCATTCTGCCTTTTTCCCCATGGGAAATATCGTGCACATACTGATCGCGTGACCATGTCGAGAAACTTCTAAAGCTTGGCAGACACATACTTTTTTTACATGCTTAGATTTATAAATGAGAAAGGACAGACTGGATGCTGCAGAATTCTGGATTAAACATTTTCATTGGCTTTGCTAGTGCCAATTGACAGTTACAATAACGGCTGGGTGATATTAAAAAAAAAAAAGCTCCATATTATCATGATGATTAACATCTCTTAAACCATTCTTGCATGGTTTAAAGAATTTACATATATAATTTTATTTTTCCACAAATTAACAAAACCTATTGAGTTGTGAAATATGCAATGTTTAGTGCCAATGTAAAGCAGTTTAAAAATGTGCAAATTAGTTTTTATGTTAAATTAACCCAACTGCATGTGCTTGAAAATGGAAGTGTACATTTTCATTTGAAATTTTTATACATCAGCAATATGTGATATTTGTTCATGGTTGTTATGCAATTTGAAAATTCTGTTTGTGGTGTTTGATAAATCACCAAGCATTAATCTGGTTAAGAATTTGAAATGTGAATCTTTGATTGTTCCACTTCTTCAATGCAGTAAAACGTAAATTCTCTTAAATCTATTTATTAAACATTGAGTGTTGTTACTAAAACGTATAAAAGGTTTGACCTGTGACACAAATTCTAGTCGTTTAAAACCTTTTTGGGTAGTGTTTAAAGGCATGCTAATGAGTGTTTACCACAATTAATGTCATAAACATTATTCAAATTCCATTTGAAAGATTTAGGTTTGAAAGCAGAGTTTATAAGAACGAGTGAAACAGCTACAGAGTTTTTTGACTATTCATGGCAAAACGTTTATGGGGTGGAATTTAACAAGAGAACTTTCTACATAAATCAAATCTTGACTACACGAGAAGTATGACGTAACCTTAGTTACCATGTCACTTTACCGCGGTGCTTGCGTGTGTGTGGTGACAGGCTTGACGATAATGGGGGCTAATGGTGGTCACTCGGCCTTGTCCGCCTTGCACAGTCTGACCAATCACAGCAGTCGTCTCCGCCGGGTTCTGATCGTACAGCATCAGCAACTGTTCTTTCTGTTTACTTTGACCTTGATGTTTAATTTCCCTTTATTTTATTAGCAACGAGAAGAACTTTTCAGGGCAAATGCCTGAAGGTTATGTCAACTGTATTTCTTCATTTTTGTCGAAACGTTTTGTGGGAACTGAATTTTCAGACAGTTCCACCTGGTTGAGAATCACCATTTCAGGATGAAGAAACGCATTCTTTTCTTGTTTGTTTGGTTTTTTTTTTTTTTCCCCAGTGTGACTTTTGTTTTATCGTTCGCGTAACCGTCTCATTGTTACAGCCGTTGCACTTGTAGATGTCAATCATGGTGCTTTGTGAATGCTTATTGTCTTAATATTATTAATAAATATTGAGTGTATTTCATGCAGTAATTGAATTCTAGCAGTGGTTTTTTTTTCCTTATTCGTGATTATTTTGTTGACATATGAACATAAATTCTTTAGAGGAAGCATCCAGAAACAAAAATACCATTTCTTTCAATCCAAAGCAATTTGCTTAACTTTAAACTTAACTGCTATGAATTAATATGCGTCATGAATCACGTTATTTTAAAGCACTTAAATGAATACCATCCCATGACTTTTACAAATGCTCAGAACTTACAAATACTCAAAAACAGGAAAGTCGGGTTTTGATGAAAATGGAAATGAAATTCATGTTTTTAACAAATGTATTTGGATTTCATCGTTAAATCCGCACTGGCTTCAGCATCAGATACTGTAAATCTGCTCCTGCAGTGACATTTCACCACTTAAAGCTTCAGCTTTAGCAGCCAGAGTTTCTGCGACGCTCCAAACACGTGTCTGTGTGTATTCTTTCGCCTGGTCGCTCCACACATCATCCAGAAGCGCTGCAGGGCGAGAGCGGGAGGAAAAGCCACCGTCTCTGCGGCTCTGGAGTGACTCCCAGTCTGTGGCAGCAAACTGAATGGTGACCTCTAGTTCACCTTTCCCTGCCAGAATACACACTCACGGCAGCTCCCATCCATATTTCACAACCCAAATACATCCACCCAACGTCTTTTACACCCTAGGGCCTGAATTGGTTTCCTGAGTACCAGTCCGGCCACCAGAGCCAAGGCAAGTGGCCATCACGATCAGGCTTTCTTTCAGAGATACAAGCCTGGCTGTTCAGTAGGCTGAGGATTGACCGTGCAAGCTCATGGAAATCTGACGTTGCTGTCTTGCGTCTACGTCTTCTGCACAACTGCTGTAGTGACACGATCAATTCTGCACAAAAAAGCACTTCAAACTCAATGTAGAAAGCATATACACTACAATACAATTGTGTATATGCAGTAAATAGTGTAGTTTATTTATTGTGTACTCACTTTTAAGGAAGCATATATTGTAAAACTTCTAGTTAGCAAAGGTTCACAGTACTGCAAAACTCTTATTTTGAGTTCTCTAATTGGAAAATTAGATTATATAATGGAAAGTGTGTTATAAATAAAATGTATTATTATCATTATCATTTTTATTAATATTGTAATTATTCCTGCATTGTTAATTTTAGAAAAAAAACTAACAACAATACCGATTATACAAATATCCACTGCACCATTTCTAAACTGCCTTTTTCAGTTCTGGGTTTGATGCAACCCAACGTCTATACAGAATGCGGGACACTCCCCAAGTTGGTGTACGATGACTGATCTTGGGGCTGGCTAACTAACACTACTTTCACACTTTTTTTTTTATCTAAAGGCTTTATTGAAGTTTTATTAATTATTTACTAATTATCTCTTTTATTAATGAACAGCAAGAGGGGAGCCACATGCTTGAGCATGGAGAGATTTGGAAAAACCTGCCTTACAATTGACTCTTGACTTTTAGACAGAAGGACAGATAAATATTGAAAAAAGGGAACTTCATGGTTTCTATGGTAATTTATATCTTTAACCATTTTAATGTTGTGTATGTTGCAGTGAATCAGAGGAAGAAATTGCCCAACCTCCACCCATGAGCCAGTCAGATCTTTATCTCAATATCAGGATTCATCCAGTCCATTGTAGTACATACTGTAGCATCAGTCTAAATTTCATCCAGGCAGTGTCAATGTTCTTCAGGAGACGGATGGCTAAGCCTCAACTTATTTGTTAAATATAGGCACTTTCCTTTAAGCAACTCCAACTTGAATCCTGTACCAGAATCATGTGGAGAACTGTACCAGAGTTCATTTGACATCGGACTGAGACTTCCGGTCTCCATCTGTGCCCTTAGCGCCTTAGGGTTCCATAGCTGCATTCACACCTGCACAAAAGCTCCGGACCAAATTGGAAAGTTTGTTTTAACGAACCAGCCAAGGTATGAAAACACCCTGGGTTGGGAGTGTATTCCCTGTGCCAGAACGTTTACCACAATTGCTTTTCAATATAATTTCGTTCATCAAGTTCATATTTCGTCTCTCTGGTTCTCCTGAGCAAAAGACGGATGATCAGTGTACTGTGCCAGGATTTTTCTGCAAAGATTTCATCTGTTCAATTTGCCTCAAGCTAAAATAACCCGACTGTTTCCGCAACCCATAACGCTGAGTTGTTTCAGACTCTTATCATCAGGATCAACATCTGCTTTGGGTCATCATCGTATTCGTTCCTCTTTGCATTGTTTTTTGAAACCATCCCAGTGTCTCTGTCCCTTATTCACCTCCAAAGTTCTGCTCAGCTTCTCAGTTTGGTGGATCATCACTGCTGGCTGGCCTTGCTGTAAACCCAACAACTGAGCCTCTGCTCTGCTCTCTCTCACTCTTCCTCTCTTTCATGCAAGGTTTCGAGCAGCCCTGGAAAGTTTTCCTCTGTCTTAATCCGTTATTCCACTCTCTGTCCGTGTTTATGAAGTCCTGACAAAATCCTTCCTCTTCAGCCTCTCCCTCTCTCCTTCACTTCCCCTTTCTTTCCCCATGAGGCTGACTTGTTGAGATTTTGCTGCAGCTCTCTTCAAGTTGCTTAGTGAAGTTGTTCAATATGAGCTCTCAATCGATTCACATTTATTTTAAACACCCAAGATGCGCTAGTACATGTTAGCTAGTACACATTTACCATATGTATATTTACTTGTGTAAAATTTGCCTTCTATAAGTAGTTTTAGAGTGTGCTTATATTTATAATTTATGCATATTTCTATAGTTTAAATAATATTTTGGAACCAATGGCTTTGATTTAAACATGTAAGCCCAAAAAAAGTAAACTGTAAATTACCGGTGACTGCATTAAAATTAAAGTTCACAGGGTTTAGCAAGAATCACACTGTAGTTTAAAAGAAAGTGTAAATTAAAAAATGTAAGGATGACCAGTAGAGTCAGTTTTTCACTTTTAAGAATTGTTGTAATTTCAGTAAAAGTAATAGGTGAGTTTTGTTCATGTAACTGTCTTAGTAATATAAACGTCACTCCAAAATGTTTTCCAGGCATCAACGTCTGAATAGTAAAAAAAAAAAAAAAAAGCCTTTAAAGCCAAAGTTTATCTGATAAGTTGATTCCTTTATGCACTGGTGTAAGAATTACCATTGTTATTAGTAGATATCTCTTTTGTTATTTTACAACAAATAATTCAGGCAGAGACAAAAATGATTTGTTTACAAGTTCACTGTTACACTGTTTCTGTTTAGTTCTGATGCACTTGTGCTGTGCGTGTGTGTGTGTGTGTGTGTGCAAAAAGATGACACGCACTGAATTACTGTAAACTTCCAAATGGAAACATGTGGTTGGTGAGATAAAGCGATGCTGGTCATGTCTTAAACCACTGTAATGTCTCGAAGATGACTTTGCTTAGGCTTGGCAGGAACTATTTGTGCCCTCATTAGTTTTGAGACCCAGATACATAGACTGCTGATCTATTGTGCCAAGTAATATTGTTTACAGAGTGGATTTTGCTATTACAAGCCTGGCCACAGAGTTGATGTGATTCATAAACTCCTTAGGTCAGTCATAAAACTCTAGGTTGCTTCATTACTGTGCTAAATCACACTTTAAATCACCAGGTTTTATGAAAATATCATGTTTGTTTAGCTTTTCGTTCCCCCATTGGCTGCATGTCGTAATATCTGAAATCATGTGAAACAGCTCCACAAGCCGCAGCGGGTTGGATATGATATTAACCTCAAGTTCTTCTGGAATATCTCAATTTAAAAGGACACTTTCACACTAAAACCTTTCATTTTGTGTAACTCAGCTGCATGCCGCTGAACCACACCATGTGGAAACTTGTTTTTAGAGACTGAAATAAAGTTGCAGCATTGGAAGCTTGCAGTTTTATTCACATCTGTTTTCTTAATAAACGGCACCCTGCATCTTTCAAAGAGCATCAGCTGAAAACTCTTGGTTGGCCTTGATGATTCCCGAGCCCTCTGAGTAAACTGATTGTAGACCGTTTACACTACAGCCCACTGGTGAAGTTTGTGGCAGCAGAAGAATGCGGCCTCCACACTCGCACCACTGTGAATTGTGGTCTGGAGCTTTTCTGAACTTCATACTCAATTGTATGTCTGGGAGCATTTGTGTTGATATACTGAGTATATTTGAGCTTTAGTTTATCTCCGGACCGGGTCTTGATTGGTCTGCTAGTGAGACTGGAGCTCTGGAGAAGGAGAGGGACATGTGTGGTTGCTCTTTCCCAGAAGGATGAATCAGAGGACGATGACCGCAATGTGGCCCAGGTTTCTTTCATCCTGCTCTAAATCTGCCATTGTGCTGAAGAGGGTCTGGGACTGACCCGTGTGAGACCCTCACAGGGGAAAACTGTGTAGATATATGGTCCTGGACCAAAAACT
>SOMO01000062.1:2916096-2928438 GCA_028128575.1 Paedocypris carbunculus
GACTTGATAGGTTAATTCAATGTGATCTTGATGTGGTGACATACTGACATCTAGTGGCTCATGTGCTGATGTTGCAATTTAAAATTATTAAAAATAAAAACAAATATATTATTATTAATAATAATGATGATGATGTTAATAATAATAACAATAATAATACATTATTATTATAAAGCAATAGTTTTTCTTTTCAGAAAGCCAAAACATCTGGAAATGCTCAAACAAACTATCTGACGTTGGAAATATTTAGGCTCAAATAATAGAATTGCCTTAAAATAAAAATTAATGCCCGCGTGTGTACGTTAAATGGAGCATAACAATGTTAACGTGATTTCGAACTATTGACAAAATAAACCATTTTCTATTTAGATTTAGACTGCTCCTTTTTATTGTATTAACTTTTTGTAATTGTACAATTTAACTAAATTCCATATATTAGCTTATTCTTTGTGTGTTTTGCGATTTATTCGTGACGAGAGGAAACTCCTAGGGACGCGATTCAATTTACGTCACGGATGACGTATTTGTTGTCATGACCAATGTCACGTGTAGAAATAAAGACGGTCACGTACATCATATAAACAAATAACAACAAGGAGAAACGTTGAGAAATTGTGTCGCCAGAATTTTTCGACCAATACGTGAAGTTAACTCTGTTTAATCAGAAAGTGAATCTGACACCATACAGATACGGATGGAGGAACCAGGCGGGAAGGTGAAAAGAGAAAATGTTCCCAATCAAAGTTCCTCTAGTGTTTCTAAAACGCGCACTGATGAGACGTTACCTGACAATGACTCAACGAAAAATGTGGGAACTTCCAAAATGGGAATGCTACATATGTTCAAGGATAGTATGAAAAGGAGAGAAGAAAAACGCGTTGCTGATCTGGAGCACAATAGTTTGCATGAATCATACGAAGTTTCTGCTCTTCAGCACGAAACAGAATTCGGCACTGAAGCCACAGGAGATAGTCCAGGGGCCAAAGCCTTCCGAAAATTTGTACGAAATGTCTTTAAGCATCATAATGTCTCTGAGAATGTTGAACAAACTGATGAAATGGAGCAGTCTGACCCAAATATGTTTCCCCCTGCTCCATCAACAATGCCTGAAGCCAGTAAACATAGATCAGAATCCAGCAGTGACGACACAGAAGATGGATCAGGAGTGGTTACCTTTAGAAAATTTCTACAGAATCATTTTAAGCAAAGAGGTACATCAGAGAAGCTTATCAATAACAAATCGGATGATTTGAACGAATTATTAGAAACTACTGATGCTCCTTCTGAGCCATTTCCTCCTGCTTCACTAACATCACCTGATCCAGACACTGAAGCCACAGGCGTTAAAACCTTTCGAAAATTTATACAAAACAAGTTCAAGCAAAATAATCCGTCTGGTGAAAACAAAGAAGACGAAAAACTCTTTTCCGACCACTTGGGGGAGTCAACAATGACTGAAGCCAGTGAGCAAGAAGCAGATTCCAACAGTGAAGCCACCTTTCGGAAATTCATGCGAAGTGCCTTCAGGCCGCGTACTACATCTGAGAAGAAAGAAGAAAGCGAACTGGCAGAAAGAGATGGTTTGAATGAGTCATTTGGAGCTCCAGAATTGATTAGGAATGAAGCCACAGGAGATGATGCAGACGTCAAAACAATTCGAAAAATGATGAGTGCCTTTAAGCAACATATTACACCAGTTGGAAAACAGAAAGAAGAAAGAAGTGAATGCACTGATTCGTCAATGGAGCATGAGCTTAACAACAGGACCAAAAGTTTGAATGCTGAAGCCAGCAAACATGGATCCGAATCCAGCATTGAAACCACAGAACACAGACAAAGAGTTAAATCCTTTCAGAAATTTATGCGAAATACATTTAAGCAGAGAAATAAATCTGAGGATGTTGATGGAACAAAAGAAGAAAGTCACGAGTTGTCTGAGCCTCCATCAACAATGACTGAATTAAGTGAACACGGATCAAGATCCAGCTCTGAAACCATAGAGGACGGACGGACACTCAAAACCTTACGGAAATTTATGCGAAACACCTTCAAGCACAATAATATGTCTGAGAAGGTTGATAAAAGGAAAGAGCAAAGTGGACAGGCTGAGGAGCTGCTTACCAGTCACGTTCCTGCTTCAGAAGCTGGAGAAAACGATTCAGAATCCAGCAGTGAATCCTCCGAAGATGAACCACGACTCAAAGCCTTTCGAAAATTTTTTCAAAACACATTCAAGCACGGCAATGCACCCGAGAAGACTGATAAAAAGAAAGAATGGCCAGAACTTTCACATTCCCAAGACATGTTTCCTTCTGCTTCATCAGCACTGACTGAAGGCAGTGAACATGGATCAGGATCCAGCAGTGACTCCACAGGAGAGGGTCCAAGTGTCAAAACCTTTCAAAGATTTATACGAAACGCCTTTAAGCATCGGGCAACACCTGAGAAGACAGCAACAGATGAAAGGTACAAGCAACAGCTTATCACTGACCACCATCCTGGAGAAGGAGGAGATAAAATGCCTCTTTTGGCTGCAGATTCCTGCTGCTCAAACTGCCACAAACTTCTACAGCACATTGTAGACCTTGAATCAAACATACGCACAGGTCAGATTGACGGCCCTCGGCATAGCCTCGATCTGAACCCAAATCAATGGGTCAAAATGGGAGCGAGACCAAAAAGCACCAGGGATCCCAAAACCTCTTCTTTCCCATTCACCACTACGACAAGCACCGTAAATGCTGCTCCAAGTCATACAGCGAACAAATTTGATGCTTTAATGACTATGAATTGCGAATCGGATCCTGAGAAAACGATTCTGATAGTAGGAGACTCCATTATTTCAAACGTCAGCAGCAGCATGGCCACCACTTGCTGCTTTCCTCAAGCAACGGTTTCTGATGTACGCCAGGAGCTTCAGAACCTGCTGACAAAGCATAGCACTACAAGTCGCATTGTTATTCATGTTGGGAAAAATGACGTTTTGAAAGAGCAGTCTGAGGAGCTTAAAAAGGACTTTGTGGACCTGCTGGAATCGCTAAAAAGACTAAACGTTGAGTCTTTCATCAGCGGACCGCTGCCAGCTAGAGGAACCAGCATGTTTTCACGGCTGCTTGGCCTAAACACCTGGTTGCAAAAAACATGCACCTTGAAAGATGTGAACTTTATCGAGAACTTTAATCTGTTTTGGGGTAAAAGACAACTGTTCAGGCAAGATGGCGTCCATCTAAATAAACTTGGTGTGAAAGTGCTGACAGACAACATCACGTTTTCCCTTCATCATCCTTCTGCACTGTGCATCCACACAAAAAGTCACGCCACCAATTCACGCCTCTCGTTACTGGACAGAATTCCTAAACGGTTTCGTTCCTTGAGCCCCTCGCAGGCAAATGCTGAAGAATCTAAACTTCTCCGTGACTCACCATCCAAGAACAAATCTCTGGAAAGCCAGAGTTCCAAACAGCAGGCTCCAGGAACACCAAAGTCACAACCGCGCTCACCAATGTCCCCACCTCCGAAGCCCTCTGAGCGAATGGAGAAGCACTCATCCATCGGAAGCAAACTTCCTCACTCTTTTGCAAGCCCTGAAATAAAAAAAAAGAAGCGACCAGCCCCACCGCCCCCTTCCGTTCCACCTTTCCCTCGGCTCTGAGCCACATGTCTACCACATTTTCAGGTTTCGCATAAGCACCTAAATGTCCTGGCTGACAAAAAAACGAAACTGTTATGACAGTTCCCATGTTTGATTTTGTGCATTGGACATGAACATTCTCCTTTTATATTATGTGATAGAAGACCTAAGGCTTTCTTGGATTGTTTGGCAAAAAATCTCAATGTCATGTCTAATAAATAAAATGATTAAAACAACCCTGTTAAAACATAAAATTAATCAAAAACAACTTAACTGGAGTAAATGATTTTAGAACTACAAATGGACTGTATGTTTATCGGCGAAGCTCGACTAGTAGATAGCTGCAGTGTAAGCATCATCAGTGAAACAGCTGTTGAGAACCTCAAAGTATTAGAACACTGCATCCAGCCAATCCTGCTAGACTCTGCCTTGAGGAAGCCAACAAACAACATCATCTGAGATTAGCAAAGATAAAATGATGCCCAAAACAAGAAAATGTTTACAACTCTAACCCCTAAACTGGCTGACAAAAATTGTCCATAGGGGACAATATGGCAGCTCTTTCTAATTATCATCATTTACAGGCAGATAGAATTACTTCACATCTAAAACAGATGTCAGCTGAAAATTTAGAAAGCTAAATATTTTGTGTTACAATGTTCATCACCCACGTAACCATGATAGTGAGAGCATCAAATTTGGTTCAAATATTATTACTTTAGTTATTAGCTGCAGCAAAATTCTTGTGGCACATTTTGGATGGGGGAGCATTGAGGAAAGTCGGATTCTACTTATTTTAATGAGCTATGACGCAATGAGCTATGAGCTATGACTGATTGGTTTGGTGGCAACCAATCAGAATGTGCAAGTACATGTGACCCTGTTTTACAGATTTATGTATCACAGAAAAATATTGAATGTTTTTGCCACATTTGGTCTAAAAGCATGAAAAGGCATCCCTGCCAGTGGCCACTGCAGCTGAGCTGAAATACTATGTAAAATTACTTTTAAAAAATTACTTGTTGATTTATATTACACAAGATCTCTTAATTTGGTTTTAAAATAATATGTACAAGGCAAGTCTTTCGAAGCTTCATTAAAATCTTAATGTCTGTTTTATGCTTCTTATTTTACTTTAAAGGTAAATATATTCTTTATCAATATCAATATGGAAACATTACCACTACAAAAAAAAAAAAACATTTAGTTCAGGCTTTGTATAACTGATACTTGGTCAGCTGGACAAAAATAAACTATAGTGTGTTTTAGCTTGTTGTCATGCCCAAAAATGAGCCAAAAGAGTCATGGAATTGTCTGTGTGTGACCAAACGGATAAAAAAAAATTCCATATATATATCTGCAAGCAAATATTTTAGCTTTTAGTTGGTTGTAGCAAAGAGATGTTAGTGAGAATAGATATAGTAAAGGAGTATGTAAGAGATTTATATTAATATAGTTTGTCTACTACAGTCATGAATGAATGATTTATGACCAATGATCAAAGTTTAAATATGCTTGATCCACAGAGATATAAAGCAAAAAAGAGAAAACATTGGAAAATTTTGTCACCAGAAACGTTCCAAAATCAAGTGAAATTAGCGTTCTCTTCAGAAAGTGAGTCTGACGCCATACAGCTATCAGAAGGAAATGTGAATAATGCAAAAGTTCCCTATGTAAATTCCTCCAGTGTGTCTCAAAACATTATTGATGAGATGTTATCTGACAATGACACAATGACCAGTATAGGAAATCTGCCCAATATGTCCCAGAAGAATAAAAAAGATACAGAAGAGAGAAGCTCACTAACTGAAAAACAATTTAGTTTAAATGAATACTTGGGGCAACCTGAGCTGAAAGATGGATCTTCTAAGCATTCAAATGCCCAAAACATATTTCCATCTTCTTCATCAACAATAACTGAAGTCAGTGAAGAAATATCAGGGTCCAGTACTGACTCCACAGGAGAAGGACGAGGGCATGAAATCTTCGGAAGATTTTTATGGAGACTCTTCAAGCGCCGTACTACCTCTGAGAAGACAGAAAAAAAGAAAAAAGAAAGGCACAAGACTACTAAAGAACACTTTACTAGTTTACATCACAACGAGCCCAATCTTTTAAAACAATCATATGAAGTTTCATACCAGAATAATGATTCTTCTCACCCATCAAATGTCCAAAATATACTTTTATCATCAACAATGACTGAATCGAGTGAACACGCACCAGAATCCAGCACTAAAGCACCAGGAAATGGACCAAGAGTCAAAACCTTTCGAACATTTTTACAGAATCTTTTCAAACGACATGAAACACCAAAGAATAGAGAGAAACTGAAAGAGGAAGCTTCTCACACAGTGGCTGAAAATCACTTGAACAATTTCACAGAGCATCAACTTAACGACAGCCTGAATGATGTTTCTTCTCAGCCTTCAAATGTCCAAAAAATATTTCCTCACACTTCTTCCACAATGCCTGAATTGAGTGAACACAGATCAGAATCCATCAAAGAAGCCACAGGAAAGGAACCAGAAGTCAAAACTTTTCGAAGATTTATACAGAACCTCTTCGTCAAGCATTGCAATACACCTAAAAATACAGAAAAAAGAAAAAAAGAAAGGCATAAACTGGATGAAAAACCCTTTACCAATCTCCAAATGGAGGACCAGTTTATCAATAACGCCGGTTGTTTGAATAGATCACATGAAGCTCCAGATCTGAATAATGGTTCTTCTCAGCTCTCAAATGTCCAGAACATTTCTCCTGCTTCAACATTTACTGAAAACAGTGAACCAACCTTAGAATCCTGCACTGAAGCTACAGAGGATGGACCAAGAGTCAAAACCTTTCAAAATTTTATTGTTAATCTATTCAAGCGCCGTAATTCCTCAGAGACGACGAAACAAAAGCAAGAGATTTGCAATCTGGCTGAAACACACATTGACTGTCTTTCAATGGAGAATCAGAGTTTTAAAAAGACCCATCATTTGAATGTACCAGATCAAGCTCCTGCACCGAATGATGTTCCTGCTCTGTCTTCAAAAACTCAAAGCACTTTTTCTCCCGCTTCATTGAAAACAAACAGTTCTGGAGTCAGAACCAGCCCAAAAATTAGACCCGGAGTCCGGAATCAGGTTAGGAGTCTGCCTGGCGGGACAGCAAACGTTACTAGAGGTCACACTGGCAGTCTCTCACACTCTCAAGGTCGACCTGGAGGCAAGGCAGGAGCCAAAACACAATCCAAAACACAACTTCCACCATGGAGGCCCTAAAAAAAAGAAAAGTAGATTGTCAGAATACTTAAACGGCTAAAGTTCACTGTAAGATCGCAAGGTACACTTATTGTAAGACTACTATACATGTAGCACATATAGTCAACACGCGATCCGTGATAGCCCATATGGCCACTAGGGGCCGTATCAAAACAGTGACCGTTTACGTTTTGCCAGTTTTTTTGCACCTCTCTAAACCCTCTGCATTCTGCAAATCTTTTACATTTTAAGTGTAAATAATGTCATACACTCGATAGCACATAAAAATTGGTCATGTAAATACTGTATCTATATTTTTTTGTATATACTGTTCATTGTATTGCAAATAATATTTGACATTTAGTGGAATACACTACATATTGTATCAAGCCTGCTGCTGTACTTTCCTTATATTGCTCTTTATTGGTAAATAGGCGTTAACAAGCTACAATGAGAATGTTAAATCTGACTTAATTAAAATATTTCTGATTTTATATTTTTGGATTTATGGATTTACTTTAATGTGAGACTGATCATTTAGATTTAGTTTAGTAGAGGTTTAATGATTGAATTTGAATTTATCATTGCCTTTATTATGATTCTCAGAATATGTTCAACAATGCTAACTGAAGACATTAAAATATTATGTAGTACATACCGTAATATTTTAACATTTTTATCTTTTTAGTTTAGAACTTAACAATCTATTAATATTTTAATAGATTTTTGCCTGTTGTGTTTATACAGTTCCTGTTTGTGAGTATGTATTTGTGTGCTAGTGTGTTTGTGTGTGTGTGTGTGTGTGTGTGTGTGTGTGTGTGTGGGGTGACAGGTTCTTGTGATGTCATAGTGAAGCGGTGAAAAGGCTCAGCTCAGGTAGACGAAGGTCAATCGTGAACCTTGTCTGAAACACAGGGTAGCTCAAATGGACAGTAATAAAATTCAGCCACAGTATCACGAAGCTTTCTCTGAAGTCACAGTCAGCTCCAGCGCTGGTAAGAAACATTTCCATTTATTCTATCCTAGCTATTTTTATATTTCTCATTAATATGTCATTCTATTTTCTATTCCCCATATTCTGTTCTGTTTATCATCTGTCTGTTGGTCTGTCCATCTGACCATCCATCGATCAATATGTCTATCCATTAAACCATCTTTCCATCATGTCTCAAAACAGTATATAGTGGTTTTGTAGTATTACATTCAATCATATGTTGCACTATGTATTTTATTAAATTACCTTTACATCAATGTTATATCTATTATAACATCTATTTTCCTTTTTTCAGTCACATTGTTTTAAAAACTGCCACATTGTTTTTTTTTTCTTCATGGATGTTTTTCACCATTTGTTCTATTTTGAGTTTACAAGGTACTGTATATTTCTGTGAAACTGGCATTGTGAAATTTAGTACTATGTTGTTTGATTGTTCTGGTTTCACACTTTCTGTGTCATTTGTGTATTTTACCCTTTTTTATATTAATATTGTCCATTTTAACACTCAGCTAAATTAAATCTTCCAGTTCCCTTTTCCTTTACGTTTGCTCGAATTATGGAAGCTTTCTTGCTATTGTTTCTTAAGACTGGTATAATCCTGAGTATTCTGGCATGTCTCGCTCTCACGATATTAAGTTTAGGCTGCAAATCCTGCTCTGACTGGGTTCCTGGGGTTTTGTTTGGCAGTGTTGAGACCCTTTAATCCTCTGTCTTCAGAGACCCTCACCCCAACATCTCTGAGGTGTCAGTGGTTGATGAAGCGCATTCTACGGAAATGACTTGCAAACGGAGGAAGAGACATGAACAAAGTCAATCAATATTATTTAACAATTTTTATCACAGATGTCCAAAGCCACCCGAGAAAGGATCCCAGCAGATCCGAGGAGGTCCGGGTTGGTGGAGGCCGGGCGAGACATTTTGCTTCTCCATCTCGCAGGAGACACAGGACCACCTTCACCTTTGAACAGCTGGCACAGCTGGAGTTTGCCTTCAGACAGAACCATTATCCAGACATTTACTACAGAGAGGAGCTGGCGAGATCTACCAAACTCAATGAAGCCCGCATACAGGTACAAACATTCAGATGTATGTACTGTATAGCTAACATAAAATTTCAGGTACATTTCTTTATGAAATGCTTTTCACAAAATGTCTGAAAGCAGTTCTGTGTAACAAAGAAATATCAATAAAACAAAATGTTGTCATGGCATGAACACAAGCAATAATTTCTCAGGGATAAATCACACACAGGCACACACACACGCTCCAAAAACATGCAGATACATGCAAAAACATAATCTTGATACACATTGTAGCACGTGTGTCAAATTAAATATATATTTTAGCTATATATATATCAATTATATTTACACTTTAGATCAACAGTTTCGAATAAAATAAAGTTTATTTATAAATAAAACAAATTATTTGATATGCAAAAACAACAAAATCAAATCCCTTTAAGCATAAATCAAACAATGGTCAATTCAAAAATAAACAAAATCACTTTCACAGTGTAATTTCACAGTATCACCACTAGGACAACAAAATGGGTATAGTTTAGTTAGGTTAGGGTGCACCCACTACTAGCATATATCCCTTGAAAACTGTTTGAAATAACACCTTGAACATTAAATTATGAAATCACAGAAATTCTTATTCAATTGTCATAACACATCAAACATAGAATCTTTCGAACGGTTTCCGCAAAGGTTCAGTAGGAAAAAACGTATTGAAGATATTAGATTTTAGAACGTATTGGATTTTAAAGATAATTGCACGTTCAACTGGTGGAAAAGATTGGTCAAGTCTTTTTCCGGTGAGGGTTTTCCTGGTTGGAACTGCAATTGTTAAAACATCACATGCATACACATTATCCAACAAACACACACATTCACACAAAACATTTTCATCTCATTTTATATTTCATTGATAATTGAAATAATTTACTCATAATCAATGAAAAGTTGCTTATTTATAAGGAGCTCCTTACTGTCACAGGCCGGAAACAGAACAATTGTGAGCAAGATTTTAGGAGACAATCTAAATTAGAGAGCCATCTCACCTGTGGCAGTCTCTTCAGGCATTTTAAGTTCTGTGATGATAACATTATGAACAACAGCCACTCCAAATTCCGTCTCAAGCGACTTATATGAGCCTTTGTCCATCTCCGCTTTTATCAGACGCTTTCGACAGATGCAACATTAATATAATAAAAGTACTTTTACTAAAAATGAACATCTTTCATATGTAGGTTTGGTTCCAGAACCGCCGTGCCAAGCAGAGGAAGCAGGATCGAATGGCTCAGAAACCACTGCCAGTGGGCATGATGGCAGGGCGCAGGCCTCTCTTCAGAAGCGTCTGCATGTCTCCACCTTCTGTGGAGCGGCAGTACCCGTGCCCACATTCCCTGCCACACTTACCCGGGTTCTCCTCAGTACTGCCCCCCGCAGGCTACACGCCTCATCCGTCCTCCTGTTCCGCAGGTCCGTCCAGAGCCAGCAGGCATCCTGATACAGCCTGGTACAACCAACTGCGTGGCATCGGAGCCTCCAGCTGTCTGCCCACCACCTCAGTGCTGTCTCTGGGCACCATGTCAACGCTAGAGACCACTAGCCACTGGAATTAAGAGAATACGAGTCTCAATGGGAAAGAAGTAAAACAGGATAATGTTTTTTTTTTTTTACCATTAATAGGATACAGAAAGGGAAATTATCTGCTTTTTTTTTTTTTTTTTTTGGAACGGCAGACACAACATAATCTGTTTTTAGCAGGATCATTGTCAGTCACTGACTTTCCTTACTATGCGTTACATTGTATCTTCTCTACTTTATCATTTGCAATCAGCCTTACTGGCGAGTATGGAGGTGGCCAAGAGAATCATCATGAGGGAGTGGAAATCCTCTGCTTTCAGCAATGACTTGCCGAGATGCTCATACACTTGTGGTATGCTGACCTCCTCTGTGTTTTTATTGTCTCCTTTGTAAATAAGTTGCATTGGAAATGGGTCAATTGTAATAACCTGGGGGTGTTTGTTATGTTTACACTAAAACACCACCAATAAAAGCAATTTAAAAAAGTCACTGATGCGATCAACAGTGAAAGAGAATAAAGGTCAGAACACTCAAAACACAGCACAACTTCAGATTATGTACTTGTACCTTCTTTTCACTTTTTAAAATGCTAAATTGCATTTTTTTTAATCATTAATAAAATGAAAATAAAAGAAACTTCAGTTTTTGGTGGATTTATGTTTGCGTTTTGAACAAAATGATAAGTGCAAACATGTGGTACACACTGTACACACATAAACACAGAGACCAGAGTTAGATTTCATTATAAATTCACTGATGCGTCAGATTTTAGCAATTCTTTATTAACATTAACATGATTAACATTCTTGCACAGTGGGGTGGTTTGTTGCCGAGAGATTTTCAGTGAAGTTGTGATTTCAGATGAATTTCCTGCATCTGCGTCAGTTCACACGTGTGGAGGAATGCACTCTAGAATGTTCTGTTTGAGGTACAGTATGGTGGATCACAGTAAGGCAGCTGTAGTGTCTTATTCCAGAGACCTGGCAAACTCTGCGTAGTCGATGTAGCCATCATTGTTCTTGTCATCGTCTCGGAGGACGTCGTCGATGAGGCTGATCAGATCCTCTTCCTTCATTGGCTGACTGTCCTCTCCTTTTTCCTGGAAACGGACAAGTTTAAATATTTCATTTCAAACAATGCACACAGGAAGAAAATGTGAGTGAATGACGTGTGTGAGACTTTTAGAAATCTGCAAAAAAGCGCTTTGTTTAAAACCAAGAGATGAATCAAAAGCTAAACTGTATAACATTTAGTAATATTTCAAAGAGAATAAAATGACCAATAATACAAAAAAGCATTAAAAATGAAGAACAGAAAAATATTTTTATAAAAATATAATATATGGTACACCAGGTGCGCAGACACAGACTAAAACACACCTCTTTATGCACATGAGTAATGGCAGTTGCAAGCTCAAGTCCATCCAGCAGATTGTTTCCATCATAGTCGTGCATCTTGAAGTAATGAAGCTGCAGTTCTTGCGGCGTCATGTCAGACTCCGGCTTTTCAATCACACCTTCTAAGTGCTCCATGATGTGGCTACAGCAAAAAAAAAATACTTGTCAATTCTGCTTGTATGTTTGTAGTACGACAATACTGTTTGTTTGTTAAAAACAAACAATTCCATAACCTAGTAATAAAGATGGACGGTTACCGTCAACAGAGAGTGAGAGAGAGAGAGACTGACATTTGTGGTCTGTGTCAGAATCAATGTTCTGTTCTGAGAGATGTTTACAAAAAAAAACTTTTAGTTTGGATGACCTTCATAGATCAGGACAATCTGCCCTAGCGCAAAGGTTGCTTGGCAGTCTACACACACCACACAGTTTCTTGGTGAGACACCACACGTTACAGAGAAAGAGAAAGAGTGTG
>SOMO01000062.1:2943561-2956240 GCA_028128575.1 Paedocypris carbunculus
TTATTATTATTATTATTCTAGTTGCCCTCTTTTGGTCCTAGTTGTCAACTTTTTGAGTTTTAAACTCAAAAAAACTTTTAGAGTTTTTAAATAATTATTGATTAAAAAAACTACAAAGTTTCATATCACACAATTTTGTTTCTATTGAACTTAAGCGACAAGTTTTAACTTGGGATCAAACAGAATTTATAGAAAATAGCGCCAAACTACCAAAATTGAGACTTTTTTTGTCTTGACCCACTGAATTCAATGATAAAGAACTTCACTGTCCCCAAAAGATTTTAGGAGTTGCATAAAGAGACATTTTTTAACACATTTCTGATATGGACGAGAGTCACTTGTTGCACAGAAAGTTGCAAATGCATTCTAGTAAAACTCTTCAAAGTAACAGTTCAGTCTAATGATTACAAAAACAGAGCAAAAACAGGATATAGTTTTAATAGCCTAACACATGTCATAATTCTTTTACTCTGCATTTCTTTCCATACTGGTTCAAACATGTTTCCTGAATTCCTGTGTAATTGCTTCTTGTTTTGCTTAAAAGCAGCAGAATCCACAGTGAAAGCGAAGCAGCGCGTCTGCTGCGCGCATGTCCTTATTTAGACATGACTGTGAATATTGCACCATCACGTGTAAGAGGAAGACAATCGGGCATGTGTGAACATCATCGGGTCATTGTTTAAATCATCTGCAAGAACCCAAAGTGCTGCAGATGCAGTGTTCTCTGCAGTGAGATCAGGCTGGTTATCGTTGCATCAAGTATATCCTGGCTGTTTCTAGAAGAGTCTGTGAGACGAGGCAGCAGAAAGGCCTCAAGAGGGCTGATGCTCCAGATGGCTGTGTCGCGGCCTGTGAAATCACAGACTTCTGATGACAGTGAATCATCCGGCACTTTACGTGTAATGTCAGTGAGATGATCCCATGTGACACGGCAGTTGCTGAGCAGAGAGATGCTGATTTGTGGTTAAATTGATTTTCTTTTTAAACAAACAATTGTGGTCGTGTCATCTTTCATGAGTGCACTGAATTGGGTTTTAACCCTTTGTGTGAAATATTTTCTACACCTCTGTCATTCTTCATCATGTCTCATTGTTTTAATGTGTTTGACATCTTTCAGCTTGATTCAATTACGATGGCATAATTCGACCAAAATTTAAGAAATTTCCCCTTAGTGGGATAAATAAAGTCATTCAATCAATCAACTAATTCAAACTTCATATGTGACACAAATCAATCAAACTATCATTCACAACACCAATACGTATGTCACCATTCATGACAAGATCAGTCATTCCACGCATAATTCATATTGTAATAATAACAATATATATATATATATACACACACACACACTTATATACTTTCAAAAAAAATTTTCCTCTGTTTTTCTGTGGTGGACAGGGGAGTTGTTCATCGCGGATGGGAGAATGAAGGAGGCTCAGTTCTGTGTGCAGGAGGCAGGAACGCTGTTCCCCGCCTCACACTCTGTGCTGATGCTGAAGGCTCGAGTGGCTGAACTCAGGGGCAACGACTTCGAAGCCAAGACCCTTTACGACGAAGCTCTCGCCATCAACCCAACAGGACACCACATACTGCTGCACCTGGTGAGTGTCACATCCGCTCCTCCACATTCTATATATGCATTTCTTCAGACGTAAATTGTTAACAATAGAAATGTATGTAGTGATGGAGGCACCACGTTCAATAAGGAACTTTACAACCCACAGTGATGTGTGAGCTAACATTAGCGCTGCCTCCACTCCGTGCTCTCAATGTGACTGCATAATGTCAGGCCCTTCATTACTCATCTTCAGTGGAGTAACTGGAGTGATGCTGGGCCCTTTTCTCCCTATATATGGCCAATCAGAGCACACTTCCCTGCTATTTTTGGACAAAAGACGTAGAAGATCAATTCCCAGAGCTTAGGAGGACTCATTCTGAGGTAACGGGCGATGCCGTGCATAGTTCACACACAAAGCTCGTCTTCATTAGAACATCACACCCCTGCTCTGCTGCTAACTGAAGTGTAGGAACTGAGAACCAAGTCGTTGTCTTTTTACTGTGACTGGCTCACCCATCTTGTGTGGTACAATCAAACACATTCAGTATTTCAGACTCATCTTTGTCAAAAATAAATCAATCTTTATTTCATTCTTTCTGGCTGTCTAATAATAATCCTTTTTACCAAATCTGGTAAATGTTTGAATCTGTGTCTGAATCATCATTTACTGCTGCCAGAAAGAAATCTCTCTGACTCAGTAGAAGAAAATTCTCCTCAATTACTGTAAAATGGTAAAGTATCTATCTATCTATCTATCTGTCTGTCTGTCTGTCTTGTCTAGCTAACTATTTTATCCTGTCTGTCTGTCTCTTTCTATCCCTACTTTTCTTTTTTCTCTCACATTCCATTGAACAGTCTGGTTGATTAGATAATGCCAATTTTATTATTTATGACGCTTCACTCTCTCTGACTTACTTTTTTGGGATGCCTAGCAACTAAATCAATGGCTTTACATGGTGCATGGAAGCAGACAGAGAGTTCTGTGAAGTCAGTACAAGCTTTACTCAAGGTTTCCCAATGGACAGATGCTTATTGCTTTATTGAAGAGGTTCTAAAATGAAAACAGTGCTAAATATTCAGTTGATCCTATTGGAGGCTGTAAACCAATTGATTATCCTTTTGATCGTTTTTGTTTCATTAAGTGCCATTGGAGTTCAAATATATAAAAGTACCTGAAGTTCCAAATGGTGTATGAATAATCGAACCACTGTTAATTACACCATAGTTGTGTTGAGTCTTCTTTTTTACCCAGTTCCCTTCTCTAATGCGCTTTTGTGGGGCTGTAACAGTAGAAGCTCCGAGAACAAAACTAAGAAAAGCAGTCTTGCAGAATCAGGAAATGTTGGCAAATTTGTGTAGTCGATTCCCAGGGAAAGCAGAAAAATTGTTGATTTGTAAAGCAATCGTAATGATAGTAACGTCACTTTGAATAAAAGTGTCTGCTGTAAAATAAAGTCATTATCATTGAGATTCAATGGCAATGTGCACATTGTTTGGGCTTCTCTGTAACTTCCCTCTTCTTCGGATCATTCCCATTCCATTTCCAGCTACTTGTGTCATTAAAGGCTGTTTAATGTAAGGAAAATATTGTCACTTAATGTCACTTAAGGCTGTTTAAATCGCTGCATTACCGTAGACGTGTCTCACAACCCTGTTTATTACCATGAGACACGAGTGAGTGGAAACATGAGAACGTTGCATTTAGCTGGAGAGTTGTGCGTGAAATGCGGGATGATTTTTTTGGAACAGTTTCCTGCTTGGGCAAAAATAAATCATAATACACTACAATCCTTGCACGCCAACTACATATGCACAGCTGTGCACACTTTATTGAAGCTGTATTGTTTTTATTAAAGTGTTAAAATTGTATTTTTGTAACACCTGCTATTTAAACAAATCTGTGAATTACTGTACAGTATATTGCTTTCAATGCTATTACATGTTAACATTGTGACGTTGCTCTATTTCAAAAGCAGAATGAGGCTGAAACTATTTAAGTTATAATATATAGAGAAATCGACAGTTTGATCTCACGCATTGAACTTTGATCTGTTTGATGATGGCAGCTGCCAACAGAGATGGAGCTGTTGTGGCACATCAGGAGAAATGTTCTGCATCATGCTTTTCTTCTCTTGTTTAGGGGAGGCTGCTGGTGCGCACCGGCCGGCTGGGTCTCGGCGAGAAGATGCTGAGGGACGCCATCCAGGCCCAGAACACGTCACACGAGGCCTGGAGCAGCCTGGGGGAGGCGCTGCAGAGCAGAGGCAGCCAGCAGGCGCCCGACTGCTTCCTCACCGCACTGGAGCTGGAGTCCAGCTGCCCCATCCGGCCCTTCACCATCATCCCACGAGAACTCTGACGGCCAGCATCACCAGCTCAACACAAGAGTGAAGAGTGATGCTTCGGCTGCGATGCACTTCACTAGGCTGCCGTTGAGACCAAAAGAGACATTCCCCACAGATCGACGGAAAGATTCAATGTTCTCAGGGACAAGAATGTAGAATGTTTTAATATTTATACATAGCATATTGAATGCTGATTTAATATATTGATCTTCCCATAAAGGTTGATTTTTGAAATCCTGCCTTGAGCTGCTTGCTGGTGTGTTCATATTGCTTCTACAGTCTGAGCACTGAAAGATCTTACGTAATGTTTGACTGTTGGTGGATCTTCTCAGAGGCAGCTGCTGTTGCTTAGCAGCTCAGCCTTGTTTGAGTTTCTTCCGCACATGCTTCAGCAGCCTTGTAGAAACGGCACAGTGCTATTTCAGCCGGATCTGCGAGATGATGGCATCAAGATGTTAATTAGACCATTGAGTCGAGATATGTACAAGTTAGAAATGACATTCTTCCACATTTCTACAGTTTCTTCTCAGATTCAGAGATTCAGAACAACCACATAATTTTGTTTCAGACNTCAATGAGCAATGGAAAATCATAATATAAATATATTATGAAGAGCATATTGACTCGGAAAAAAAACAAGTCAGGAAGTCAGAAACCCGGAGCAGTGGGCAGCCTTAAGCTGTGGTGTCGGGGGCATGTGGGGTCAGTGTCTTGCTCAAGGACACTCACTGGACCGGGATTAGAACCTGCTCCAGACACTCTATCTCAAAACATATACCTGAAAATAAGGAGTGAAACGTGATGGCAGAGAACAATATCATGATTTGGCCAGAATACTAGTGTCTCTTCTCCCCACTACAGAAAGTGACTGACTGTATTTACCTGTTAATGCAGGAACCAACTCTAAAATTATAGTGTATATGAAAAGTCTTCATTTTCGGACACAAGGAAACATCAGACCACAATTGAGAAAAGCAGAGGAAGCTGCTGGAGACAATGATGATCATGATGCTGAAGGTGCCTAAGCTGATGAAACTGTTGAAGATGATCAAGGTGCTGAAAATAATGGTGTTGAAGGCGCTAAAGATAACGATGGTGCTGATGATGATGGAGGCGTTGAAAGAGATGAAGGTTTAAAGATGCTTATAGTGCAGAAGATGTGGAAAGTGCAGGAGGTGTTGGAAATGCTGAATGTGACAAAGGTGTGGAAAATGCAGATGATGCTCAGTACGTTAAAAATAGTGAAGATGCTGCAGCGCTGACAGACACCAACACGGAAAACAATGGCTAACATTGATTTTAACTGGGTTAAATTGATTTTTAATTTACCATAAAAAACGTAGGCATAGGAAACAAACCCTCTTACACCATTTGATGTTTTAAAGGCTTTTATTTAAAAAAAAAAAAAACTTTTTTTAGTTTTTTACTGCAGGGGTTCTGAACTTCAGCCATTAAAGTCATAAATTGATAAGGATAATTTTTATTTGAAATGATTTGATTGTTGACCATTGGATAAAAGTGGAAAATAATAAATAAATTACACTGACACACACACACACATGCAATATTGCTCCAAATCAATGCATATAATTTTTCTCTATATGCATGAGAACAACTGACTCATTCAAGTCGTTCTTTGGTCAGCCAAAAATGAATGAATTCCCATTGAGACACACACCTGTTCAAATGTCGAAAACAATGGCTCACGTCCGACTGTCCTCGCCTTCAATCGAGCTGTTTAAAGTATTATGAGCCGTATATAATAGAGTTGTGATGTTACACCGACACCTGTCCACCGCTGCGTAAAACGATCTCAGTCCCTCCGCCACTTTTGTCTTTCCTGATATTGACTCTGAACATGACCCTGCTGGAAAAGTCTTGTCGTCGCCTGACTGCACACTCGTCGTACTTCATCTATTTCGGGAACAATAGAAATGGTCACCATCTTAGCTACGCAATAACGCTTTAGCACTTTTCCTGGGCATGTGAGCGCTAATTTTGTACTTTGCGCTGCTGATCTGACACCAATTAATACTTGTGCCTCTGAAACTGACATACACACACACACACACACACACACACACACACACACAGATAGATTGAGCAATAATGTAACAATGATTAGCTATACCAATAGCTTAAAAGACAAATCAACAGAAAGACATACTGAACTGTGAATATACAATTAGAGAGGTGGAAATACAGAGTGAAAGACAGATAGAGAAACCTTAAGAGACAGACAGACAGAGACATGAAATCTGCATCCAATGGTTCCATATGTGAGTGTCTGCAGGATGGTTAATCGATTGCTGAGTTGAATTGAGGTGAATGTTTTTTTTTTTCATTTAATATGGCCTACCTGTCCAAGCGCAGGAATTTCTGGGATTTAGAGTCCCAGCCAGAAAGCAGAAGGAGTCATGTTTTTTGGACAAGCTAGCATTCGTCAAGATTACAGCGTGCTCCGAAACAGAAGGTCAAAGTTTCGGTCCATTTGATAATCTCTGCAGAGCTTCAGATCGTGATATTTTCTGAGCTCATAGCTGCCAGGTCCTGGAGTTCTCTGTTACAGAAGATAGAAAGGAGATTGACCTTCCATACGCACGGTTATGGTACTGCAGAACCACAACTGGGCTTGTGATGGAGCTCACAGATTGCACTTTGCTCAGCCGGGGCACAGTAGACCTGAAGCAGGAAGTGACCGCCATGGTTGAGCTCGGCCTTGGGTTGTACTGTCCAGGCGCAGGACCTTCCTTCTAAATAAATGAATGCATGTGTCAAATTCTGGCTAAACACATGTGGTAATCATCTGGACGTTCTTCTACAAACAACTATTTTCAATTCTGAGCCTTCTACTTTGAATTTTCCCCAGATGATTAGTGGAGATGAACCAGCAAACGCAAAACAAAGCCAAGCTCCATTAGAGCAAAAACCCTTCATGCTACATCAGCCTTTTGAGTGTCTACGTCACCGCTGTGCCCTGTGGAGCCTCCATTATATCCTCTGAGTCAACTGTAAAAAGTAATTCATGGAGTAATGTCTTCATCCAGATGACTGAAGAGCTTGAACTGGTCAGCGCTTGTGTTGAAGGCTCCTACCATTACATGCCACCTGACTCCACTCTCGAGACCACTTGATCCAGCCGGAGCTTGAGCCGGGCTGAAGGTGTTGATTTAGGCCACATGGGAGCTTCAGGTCAACCTCAGATGGTTTTTATGGCATCAGACCTCCATGACCCCCTTTCTGAGGACCAGACCGACATTCCCCTGGAACTGTGCCACATGTCTTATATTGTGTGCATCACATACGAAATATTATATTATATATACAGTCGACTACTGTTAATTGGGACACATAGGGACATTTTGCCTCAATTAAGCGGCACAAATTTGCATTATGAGATATGATGTGGACCCTAGGGTTTGTCCCAGTAAAGCAGCTGCCCTCTTTAACCAAAATAGTCAACTGTATATACATGTACTATATATAGCTCTGAAGTTTACTTCAATTACAGTATTTTCCAGATTATAAGGCGTATCCGCTTATAAGGGCACACAACTGATTAACAACTATGTCCTTATCTTTTTTTGATCAAGGCACACATGGTTTTTTGGACAAAAAGATGCACAACTCCATTTTTAAACATGTGTTGACATTTTAAGTGTGCCTTGTAGTCAGACAAATACGGTAACTTTTAATAAAGAATTTGTCTCGCATTAAAGCCTGTTGTTCACCCCCATGAGACCCGGAAATCATCACTAGGCAGCTGCCGACACCAGCCACATGTCCAGCCACAGCCAAAACGTCCTGTAAATGTCTGCGCCGAGATTACATGCTCACACTGTGGTAAAACACAGCAAGCGATACGTGTGTGTAAAAACAAATGCAAGCAAACGCATTATACACGTGTAAATGCTTACGAGGCTGGAGACTGTTTGAAATTGGACACTTACTGGGAGAAAACTGACCCGCTGCACCTCCGAGCGAAACATCACGTGTCTGCAATAAGACACCAGTGTCATGAGAAAAGACAATCAAATGCCGCAGAGAATCGGTTGAACTAAACCCGAGCTACAGCGTAGATCTAGTGTTGGTTTCCTGCCTGTTTTGGTCTGTGGGCTAGAGTGTCTAGCTATGTCTGTCTGTCTGTCTGTCTGTCTGTCTGTCTATCTATCTATCTGTCTCTCTGTCTGTCTGTATGGCTGTCTTACTATATTTTGTTAGTCTAGCTATCTGTCTGTCTTTTAACTTTCTATTTGTAAGTTTACCTGTTTACTGTATTTGTTATTATTTCAATATAATCCATATGTATGTCAGTTTGTATATTTGTCTAACTTGTTTGTCTGCTTTAATTTGTACTGTCTATTATTCTATTTGGCTCAGTATCAACTGTCTGATTGTCTGTCGAAACCAACTCAATAACATCAGTTTGTATTTCTAGCTACCTGTCTGTCTGTCTGTCTGTCTGTCTGTCTGTCTGTCTGTCTGTCTTTCTGCTGTTCTGTCTGTCTGTCAGCAGTGCTTAACAGTAGATGAAGACATGAAGATTGGACTCTCACTTGCAGGATGATTTGGTGACTGGCTTCTTCATAAGATTATATTGGGCAGGTGAGATGTTGATATCCTGAGGGAAACACAAGCATTTGTTCTTCAGAAAAATGCCTGGGAATGCCAAGGAAAAGCGGACTGACCTTATCCCTGACGCCTAAAGTGTCGTTGAAGGGTCTGGGAGAGTTTTTGAAGGAGTAAGTGGCTTGGTGTCGTAGAGCTTCACTGGTGGAGTCGGTGAAGTTATAAGCCCCGGGCATCAGCACGTCTCCTCGGCGGGCACACCACAGCACAGAGCTTCGCCCAGACCCTTTAAAGCCATACGTCCTGGGCACGGGGTTCCGGCCCATCTCTTCAATGAAGTCTCGGATATGGTAGCTGCCAGGATTTGGATAATCCTGCAGGTTGAAAAAGAGAATTCTGCTGGTCTGTTTAATCCCTATCAAGCTGTGCAGAGGTTGAGAATATGAGGGCCGGACTGTGCACAATCATCACAATTTAAGCATGTGCAAAGATAAGAATCATCATCTTTTTCATCATCAACAAATTGTTGTCATTATTTTGGCACTTTGTGTGTCAGCGTGTCAAGCCACTCAGATGCAACCTGACACATAAACAATGACATGACAAAACGAAGTAGAAATTTGTTTTCCTTTCAGTACCGGGCGAACAGAAAGAAAACTTGCCTATCTGTCTGCCTGTCTGTCATACTATCTGTCTGTCTATCTAGATTAGGCTGCAGACAGAAAATGCTACAAAAAAAAAACGAACCCATTTTCGACCTGAATAACTACCAGGCTCTAATTTCCTCCGTTTCTTTGGTGTTCTAGGCTGCTAAATTTAGCTTTTACCAGAGTAAGATTAGCATCACATCTGACATGACAATGCTCTTTTCTGTCTTCTCCACATCTATTGATACTGAAGAGTTTGCTCAATATTGCTGATAAGGTTTCATCACCAGTCCATTCATGTGAATTCATGCCACACGTTGCTCACTGCAAACAGTTTAAAGTTATATGGAACATTTCTTCAGAATTTCATCCACCTCTTACTAAAATCTTTAACATCTTTCTCAATTGGCAATTTCTCAATGCTAGCCCCACTTCTTAAAAACACATTGTTCTTCACTTATAAATGAATCTAATTACAAATTCACTTGCAAATTATAGACCAATCTCTTCTGCTTTTTATGTTTGAGCAATTTACATACTACTTAGCAAACAAACTTGTATTTTAGATGCCAAACACTCAGGCTTCAGAATTAATAAATCCACTCTTCTCAATCTCAGAGTATTCTGTCATAATACTTCTGGACCGTCTATGATATCTTGATTGTTATTTTAAATTTTTTTTTTCAATAGTTTTATTTTAGTCTTGGTGAGCTTTTTGCTGTCAGACAGAGTAAATTCAAAGCTAAATTACAATGAAAATGTGTTCAGAAATCATACTAGCTTTTGTGACTATTCTAATTATTGCTTAATCATCATAATAACCTTTTACTTTAATATTTTTATACAGCTTCAAATCTAAATATTTACATAATAATTGCTCCTTCACAGCAGTTTGAATCAGCTTGAATGGGTGATCATTCCATCTGTATGTACATTTTTCTCACCTTAATGGAGTTTCTCCACCATCCGCTTCTGTCGACAAACTCCTCTCTGTTACGTTTCTATAGTGCATATTATATAATTAAATTATCATTAAGCAACAAGTATAGGTTTGAAAAAAAAATTTTTTTAAAATTTTTTTTTTTTTCATCACCCAAAGACGGCACAAAAAACAATAATAAAAAAAAACAACAACCAGACATAACTACTGTAGTTTATACATTTGGCCATACTAAATATAAACTTTTTTTGCTTTCTTTACCAAAACTGGAACAATCTGTGCCATTTTAACCAATTTATCCACCCATCTTTATTTAATTTGATTGCTTTTGTCAAACAAAAGGTCCAGAATATGGTAATTTTCCTCAATGTGAAGATTAGGCTGTACTGTAACTTAACATAAAACGTAACTAAATTAACGTAACATAAAAAGTTATGGATTTAATTCCCAGGGAAAATTTGAAGCTTGGGCTAAAAGCATCTTCACAGCACACACACACATACACACACACACACACACACACACACACACACACACACACATGTTATGTGTAATAAAAACAATACGCAGATGCAGTATCCGCATTTGGAGAAATCCATCCACTGGATAAAGTAGTGTAGATCTCAAACAGGTGCCTTGATAAAACCCCGGGAATTAAACGTTCCATAAATAGACACATGTTCTTGTAACCAAACCATATTATATTATATGATATTACAGTATACGCTATCATCCTTTCATAACCATAGACAGAAAGACACAGACAGAGAGACAGAAAGTAAGACAGATAGATTTCATTGTTTTCAGTGGTACTGAGCAACAGGAAAACTATCCTGCACAAGTCTTGCTCCAGTTCAACTAGTTTGTGAACAATAGATCATGACACCAAACGTAACATTATATCATTAAACTTACCATCTCTTTTCTTCTAAATAATGCTTTCTCTCTTCCGTCGCTCATTCCTCAGATGTTCATCTGCTGATTCTCTGGAAGACACATGAGATCAGAAGCGTTGCTTAGAGACTGAAGCACGTTAACTATTAATCCAGCAGCACTGGATACGTTAGTTTAACAGTTGTTTTGTTGGTTTGTCTGCTTGTATGTTTCTTTGTTTATTACCTTTTATGTTTACTTTTTTATTTTTAGAATATTCTGCATCGTTTGCTCATCAGATTCCATGCACGTCAACAACTTTCGGACATGCCTTGATTTTCTCTCATTGTTACAGTCTTATTTTAATAACTAGGTTTCAGCATTAAAACATTACTATNTGGCTAAATGCGTGTGTTTGGTTTGATTTAGTTTTTGTGTTTTATTGTATGTTGTATGCAGACAGATATATATATCATGGTATATAACCTTGAGTATATGACAATGTCAGAAGTGTTACGTGTACTGTAGGAATATAAATCTAAAAGACAGAAAAATATCTTGTTGCGCCATTATCACAAAAAGAAAGCAGAGTTTTACATGAAATCATTTCAACACAAGGTTTCAGCAGAGGCCGTCACAGAGAAGCAGAGATGGCAGCTCACACTGGGAGTTTAGGGCAGAATGTTCCAGTCTCTTGCTAGGCAACCAGGAACACAAGTGTCTAACAAGCCGCGGACGGGCCGAATGTTTACAGTTCCATCGGAAACCACAACCAAGCTGAGGTACCTACAATGCTGAGACCAACCCGGCCTTCTCTTGCTGCCCAAACAAGCTTCCAACACACTTAACAACTAGCATCAGAAAATGTACGGTGGTACTTATCAAGGTTTTAGAGTGATGAGTAAGTAATCTGTCAATTTTTACCTTGTCTCATAAGCAAAACTTTAGCTGGAGGACTGAGTAGAGCAGTGACAACCCTCAGCTTCTTACACCCTTATCACATCGTGTGCTTGACTCGGAAATGCTTAGATTCATCATTTTTGCAGCTTTTGTTTTTTCAAAAACTTTCTCAAGTCCTGGTGCATTCTCAGTGACTGAAAATCCTAAAATTGCATTCTTGTAATGTTCCTTAAAAATTAATTATTGTTCTGCTTTGCTTTTTTTAATGTAATATTTTGAATTATTGCTTGTAATGATTTGGATTACAAAACTGCTATTCAAATAAAACATTTTAAAGCAGAAGTTGCTTAAAAGTACACTAGGCAAAAGTAATTTCTAATCTCACCATCTATTAATCTCCATGTCAATTAGTACAGTACACATTATATAACCTTATTTTATCAATACACACTCAGCTATATTTGCATAGCACTTTTAAGCACTTTTTTCATCATAACATTGAACAAATATTTGGAGAGGCATTTGAAAGCTATAGTAATGACAATTATCAGAATTACACTTGTACGGCAAGGAAACACTGCACGTCCATAAAGAAATATACATTGGTCATTCAATAGTACTTTAATGAGCTTTTCATGGCTGATTACATGAGGCCACAGTCCAGTCCTGCCCCAACATGAACCCGTCCTGCCACATTAGAGACATCTCATGAGGATTTACGAATGCAAACGCTCAGCTATCCGCTGATGCACCTTCGTAAAAACAGTATGCTTCGTGAGCAAAGAAAACTTTCATGGGTAAAGAGTAGATTTTATTGGAAAACAAATATACAACTTGGAATGGA
>SOMO01000062.1:2963463-2979970 GCA_028128575.1 Paedocypris carbunculus
AAAAAAAAAAAAAAAAAGCTGTAGTTATAAAAATCACATGCAGTTTATTTACATTTAAAAATTGTCACTTTTCACATAAATAACACTATATATTATTGTATATTTAAAAACTGATATTCAGTCTGTCATTAATGTTATTATCCCATGACTTCATTGTCTATTGACATTAAATGTTGAATGAGGTTCCTAAAACAAAACAAACCATATTTACAAATTGATTATTGTATTAGCATAATCCATAATTCTGAAATTATACATTCATAACATGATTGATTGTAGTACTTTTCCACTTATAGCTGAATGCTATGAGATAGATAGGGTTTTCCTCTTTCCTGTGGGAAGCAGGAACGCTCACCGAGAGCGGCGCTTCTGCTGCGGGCTGAGGTGGTCCAGGACCCGGGGGCTGCAGTGGCTGATGTAGTGCAGGGAAGGGTCATCATAGTTAAAGGAAGGATTGAACTGTTCTTTAATGTACTCGGGGAGCAAGTGAGGAATACTACAGAGAAAGGGAAAAAAAAGGAGGGGGGGGGTATTTATCAAAAAGACTTGCATACATTTGATTACAGCTTATCTATTGCCACCAGAGGGGTGGAATTGCAATGAATTTGCAAACTAATCAGTTCATAAACAAAGATGCAACATTAATAATTAATATTAATTAATCTTTCATAAACAAAGATGCAATACTAATAAGATAATTGAGATACTGACACTAGTTTTTCAGATTTATGGTCCCTATGGATGAAATTATTAAAATTCTTCTCTTGGCCCCAAATAGCCTTGGACCGGCATTGCAACTACATATATCTTGTAAAAATCGTGGTTGGAAACGTATAGCTCGGTTGAAAAGCTTGGTTTATACTCCAAGCTCCAGCGTGCCCTGGATCTTCCACATGGAGAGAAGTTGGATGAAGCCTGGGCATCTGCTTTAGAATCCGTAAACAGAGGTAGAGTTCCAGACATGTTCCCCCAGAGAAGCTGGAAGATGTGTCGAGGAAGAAGATGGATAGAAGAATGGTAAAACTAACAGTCAATAACCAACTCACTCTGCAGAAATGGTTTTCCTACGTGAGCAGCAAAACCACGTGAGAGCCGTCAGCAGAAGCAGTAGAGGAACACAAATGCCCAGGACCAGCCCAAGTATTAATGCCTTCTTGTCCTCTACTGAGCGTGCTACTTCTGTGCCATTTACAATCCCCATCTCTGAGATGCAATGAACAAAAAATTATATTCAGGAAATTAATATTTTTTTCCTTTGAAGAATCAGTCGCCATGGAAGGGATGTGAGATGTTCTCACCTAACACACACATCTGGGCTTCACTGAGGTCAGTGTCGTTGCACACACACCTGTAGCTCCCGTATGTGTTGAAACACTCAGCTGCTTTTGAACAAAACGCTTCATTGGCTTTACACTCATCAAGGTCTGAGGAAAACGAGGAAGAACATACTTTCACGACCAGCCTTCAGTTTCATACCATTTTTTAATATGTTGGTCACACAAACAAATGTGTTTATCTTACCTTCCACGTTGGCTGACCTGATGCCATAGTAGCGACTGACCCGGGTCAGGTAGTCCATGATGTACCAGTGAGGAGTGTCACTGGACACATTGATCCGGTATTCATTCAGTTTGCTGGCCGAGGTCAGATCTGAACGGACAGCTCTGGCATTGTAGAACTTGTTCTGGAAGCCCATGGACATGATCTTCTCAAGCTGCAAGTAAATAAGACAAGTATCACAGAGCAGAACTAGATCTATTAGAGTCATCCAGTGGACCCAGTGAAACTGACCCAACTGAGCCCTAGTCCAGACTCTGCATTATCCCAAGCCATAGACACATTAAAAATATTCCATCCTGAAGAGAAAAGAAAATGATGCGGTTTTGTGTCATTGTTAAGCCTTGTCTTTAAATGTCTTAAGATCCAATTACCTGTGGGATTCGCAGAATCTCCTGGAAATAGCAATGGATCATTCAGCAAGACAATGGAAAAAACAATGATACACTTTAGTTTGAAATAAAAGTCACACAAGCTGCATGAATTAGACTGCTCCAAAAATGATGCTGCATTCAAGCGTCTTTAGCTGTGGCTAATGTGTTTATATATAAAGTTGTTAATAATAAGGTGCCTTACCACATCCATCAGAATCTTTTGCAGTCTGATATCTACATGAGCAGCGAACAGATCCTGGAGTGTTTACACATTCAAACTTGGCGTTAGGACACGCGGCTGGGTCCAGACACTCGTTGATGTCTGTGAGAGAATAGGTGGATGTGTAGGTAAATGTGTACAATGGAGCATGTGACGCATGTTCTTATCATGTACCTGTGCACTCTTTTCCATTCCCAGTGTAGCCACGTTTACATTTACATGTGTAGTTATAACCGGTGCTTGTACAGTCCGCCATCTCATGACACGGGAAAGGGAACGGAGGGAGACAAAAATCTGTAAAACCGGATTAGACGAACTCTGTGCATCAATATTTTTATTATTATTGGAACTGGAACTGTTGAGTGCAATTATCAAAAGCAGCTTTAGTGAGTACGAACTGTTTTCAAAGCACTTGTATCCAGGTTTGCCCTGGTAGACGGTCAGCTGAGGACACTGTCCACACGTGTAGTTATCACCTTCGTTCTGTCGGATACATTCCACTCCAGGAAAACAAGGTTTACCTCTGCACACATCTGCTCTGTTGTCACAAAACTTACCACTGAAACCTGCTGGGCAAAGACAGCCAACCACCTTCAAGAGCAAATGGAGAAAACATGTCTGTAATTGCCAAACAACTACATCTGATTACAGATTACACCGTTAAGACTTCAGATTAGACTTGTCTTGTCTGTTACACAGAGAAGCAATACAGGTCAGTCGGTCAATATAGATAGATAAACACCGTGAACTTGATAGAAAGGCAAATAGATAGATAAGATAGATTAGATAGATAGCCAGACAGATAGATAGACTGTATTGATCTTTCAAAGCGATATTCACGTGCTATATTTAAAGACTTATGTTGGATGTATCAAAACACTGGACCTGAAGATGAAGAGATGAAGAAGCTCATGTACCTGAAACTTTGCCTGCAGGTGGTTCTCAACCACGCTGGTGTATTGGCAGATGCCTCCATTCATGCAGTTGCAGAGCTGCAGGACAGGAGTAAACAGAGAGCTGGACATCTGATCGCTCACTTGGACTGTCAGATTGACCGGCTGAATGCTGGATGGAGTCCACTCCAGAAAACCATCACCTTCAGAGGGAAGAGAAGCAGAGTATCAATGTGGCCTTATCTCCAAAGTGCTTATTTTTGCAACCAGTCATATTACTTGTAATGGTGGCCCGTAGAGAACGTGACAAGGCCAGGGAAAAGATGGCTTGGTCCCTGTTTAGATCCTGTGCTTTGAATTGAACTCGTACTGTACTACTGACTTTACATCTGATCAAAGTCGGACCGGTGACAATAGGTGGCATTTTTCCTGAGGAAAACAAACATGAGAAGAAGAAGCCGTTGTGACTGATGTTTGGCTGAAGATCAGTTGATGTGGACAGCTGTCTGACCATAAAGCTGCATTCGGTTCTGAAATTGCTGCTGGTCTTTCATAACATCCTGGCCGAGGTCAGTGTCGCCCGTGGCCAAGATGTCGTACACACACTGGACGCTGCCCTGGCAGGTCTGGTTGTGCTTGGCCAGCGAATCGGGGCTCACGGAGGACATCAGCTCCTCTGTCGTGATGGGACTGAATGGAGAACCAGAAGGTTCTGAGAACAGAAGGCTCTCTGGAGCTGGAACGGCCCCTGCGGAATCAGTCAGATAAAGACAACAGAGTAATAATATAAATCTAGTTTAAATCAATAAAATCAATGTTTTAGATAAATGGCATGCACAAGAGATTTCATTGTTTACTGTATTTTAATCTTTCCTCATGTTCTATCTGCTACCGAAGCACTGAAATGTCACACACATGATTGTCCAAACGGAACCAGGCTCTGTTCAGACGGAATGTTGTTGTTTGAATAGGGCAGCAGGTTTCCATTAGAAAGAAGGAAATCGTCAGTTCTGTTGGCGTTCCAGGGTCCCAGTAACCCAAGTGTGCGGTTGAAGAACTTCTGAGGAACCTCCACCAAAGTGGAAAGTCTGCCAGCGTGACCTCTCCACACCGTGACACTCAGGCCTTCTGCGTACACCACAGCACACCGGCTCACTGAGGTGCAGCGCACTGCAAAGTCCTGATCCGCAATGTGCACTACTCCTGTCACAACAGCAGGGGGCACTGAGTAAAAATACTGTTCTTTTCTTTGGCCTCAAAAGTAGAAACTAGGTCATTTATATGACATTATTTATCATTTGATGCAAAGTAAAACCAAAAACAAAAAAATGTGTTAATTAATTGAGGTGTCATTATAAAAGTGTGACAGAAAGTATAGTTTCACGTCAGTAGTCCTTATTGCCAGGTTAGGTCTCAAAATTGTGAGCATGCCAATTTTTTTCAAATACACTTCATAAAAATATCAGATATAAGACATAAACTAGCCTTAAAGAATTGTGCTGCTGGAGTAAAAGTGTTTAGATAAGCGAAACATTTTTGAGCATGATTAATCAAATAAATGATTTAAAAATTAATGCTTTAATAAATTTATATTCAATTTTTTGACAATTAATTTCAAACATGTAGACACTATCTATCAAAACACAACTCTGAGATACTTGCCAACTGACACAGGTATGACCTCATCTTCAACCAGGAGCTTGAGACTGTTCCCAGCCTCAGCACACCGCCATTCCACCTTTTAGAGAAAATGTTTAAGCAAGACATGATATTTCAAACATAAATGTCCATATGTTTGTTGATGTCTGAATTGATCATCACCTTTCCTAACCCCTGATAGAAAGCAGCCAGTCGCGTAAGAGCAGGCACTTGTTTGGGCTGCCCATTGGCCAGCAGAGGCACAGTTTGACCTTGCAAGGTGAAGATGTTGGATCCTGTGTTGGAGGACAGACGGACTATGACATACTCTCCTACACCTTTAAATGTGTATTCACTCCCATCGAAGCTTGTGAAGTGAAGACTTCCAAACACACTTCCTGTGAAAATGCAGGACAGAAATGTCTTATTACAAGATTTATATTATAAGCAACTTTTACTCTCTACTTTAATACATTTTCCTCCAATACTTTTGAATGCACGACAAGAGGTTCATTTCTTGAGAGAACGAGGCGATATCACCATCTGCAGTGTGCTGAAGGTACTGGACGCTATTCATGAGCTAAATCACAGGAACGTGAATTAGCGGTTTTACTTTATTGCACATTAGGGTTTGTCTGAAACTGACTTTTGTTCTTTTTTTGTTTAATCAATTTGGAAAATAAAACCTCATGAAATAAAAAGTTTCTTGTTTTTCACATTTCTTGGTGAAAATTCAATATGAGTAAAATACTTCGAATACTTTACGACTTTTACTCAAGTCTTCATGGCATTTCTGACTTGTATTTCTTGACAAGTAGGTTTTTCGGTACTCTTTACATCTCTGCATAATCAGAGCATAATCATCATTACATCTCCCAGACTCATTTGTCGGCCAATGTTTTTGATTTATAATGCCTTTTGTTTATATTTGTTTACTTGTTATTGTTTAATTTGCACCTCGTTTGTCATTTTTGAATTCCAAACTAGAATTTGTTTTCACGTTTGAAGAGAAGATTTGTGGTTGCATGACTATAAAAAAAGAAGCTCACTTATTGTGTTTTAATGATACTGTATATACTGACTGGTGAGATGTGCCCACCCATAGCAGATGCCCCTCTGCTCCCAGGTAACCCACTGTCAAAAGTATCCCAGCTGAATCCCTGACACCGATCCAGTGGTCTCTTTGATAAATAAACGTTGCACAGGGGGGATTGAACGCAACACCACTGGAAGGGAAGCAGATCCTTGTCTAGAAAAGAAAAAGAAAAGAGAAATATTATGAATAGTGAACCGAAGATCAAAAAGATCACAATGAAGGCAAAGCTGGAATTACCAATGTGTTGCTTTGTCTGGTCTTCTGTGAAGAACTTTTCACTGAATCCAGCCACCAGGGGGCCTTCTGGATCATACACGCATCTCTTCCCAGCCCTTTGTCTGTTCATCAGAATAGACTGGAAGACGCGACTTCCGCTCCCCCCCCATCGAAGAGCTCTGAGTTCTTTGACATATGTCGTCTGTTCCAATGGTAGAGTCTCTGGCCCAAATGCCATGTCCTCCTGTGCCTGTCCTCGGGTGCAAGGACATGGTGCCAAGCCTAATGCCCATTCTTTAGGATCAGGCTCATTGAGGGCCCATGTCTGGCACTGGATCTGAGGATCCGTGCTGGCATCAGGAGATCCTGTCAGGTCGTAAACCAGCTCTCCCAGTTTACCAGTGTTCCCCTCAACTGTCTGGGGTCGATAGCGACCTCCAGGCCCGAAGAGGTTGTTCGGAGGCTTTGGTGTCTCATTATGAAAATAGCTCTTGCCATCAGTGTATCCGATAAGTGCGTTGTGAATGATCCTCTGTCCTGGACCCCAGTTCATGTCTCCGTAGTGTAGAAGAGCAAAGGAACGCACTCCGTCTGTGGTCAGAATGCACTGAAAAGTGTTGCTCTGTATGAACAAATAAATCAGAATTGTGTGTTCACAAGAAGCTTTGGCTTTGGCCATGTTCAAACGAGATCAGAATTCCTAAAGTAGATCATATTTATGAGATGTCATTTTGTGTGGTCTTTTTTCTACAAGGATGTGTAACCTTTTTCATTCTAGGAACTCTTCTCATGATTTTTAACAATGGTTAATAAAGAGAAAGTGCTGGAGGAGAAGGTGGGATACGTAACTTTACACCTTATTAAACACTGTTTTCTTTAACAAGAACTATAGCATCTGCGAGACTTTGTGGCTTTGTACTGTGTAAGATAAGACTATGATTCACCATTAAACCACATTTTTGTGACACAGATGAAACTGAGGTAGCGATACTTGTTTCCTTTCACCACCATATTTTTGTTGTTTCCACGTGATGGTATTTTTATCCAAAAGGTGAATGTGTGACTTAGTACTTTTCTCAGTATCAAGATGTTTGAATTATAAAAAAAATGTGCTTATGGCATGTTCTGTCATCTGATACGCACCTCAGACAAGTTGATGTTTTGATAAGAAACGGGCAGAACATGATCCCATGTGATTTTCAAAATCCACGTTGGAATAAATGGGGCATTTCCCCTTTTGGACTCAAATCTAGAAACGTCTTGTGCTGTTCGGTTATACACTGTTTCGGCGTAGACGTCTGGTAAATTATTCTTGTTATATTCCTGAGTGGGAGAAAAAACTTTTTTTATTATTGTTCTGTTTTTCAAAATCAAGCAAAACTTGTTTATATTTAAACAATTATTAAATTACTGAACAGTCTCAGAACAATTCTGATCAATTGATAATGAAAATTACTGTATTGTTAATTTTTTATAACATGTGAGAATGAAAATATAAACCACAAGAGTTTGCTGTAATGTATTTTTAAACAAAATCTGTATTAACAAACAAAATTAAATGCAAAATTTGGATGCATTAAATGGATGCTAACCCAGCAAAAACTAAAGAACATGAGAATTCAGCAACCGTATGTAACACATTGAAAAGTGAATGCAAGTAAATTTGCTGAAATGGGGGGTACATTTTACAGCGCCAAAATGAGCGTGGCAAACCACTCATTTAAAATTCTCTAATTTCATATATTTAGAGAAAATCAAAACATAGCTTATGTTAAAAAAGCATATGATTACACTGCAAAATTATTTGATTTCCTTGCTCCTTTACATGAGAGAAAAATATTTTAATAAAACAACACAATTAATTTAGCATTTAAAATTTTGTAATGCTAACCTGATACAGCAGCTTTCCTTCACCGAGGTTAAGGTCCGCATCATCCCAGAACACTGCTAGCATGGGCAGGCTCTCATTACCACAAAAACCTCTAGGAAATGGGTTTGGAAACAAGGGTTTTTCATTCTCCTTGAGAGACTGGAACTGCACCAATCCATTATCTGAAAACTGTATAAAAACAGTATCTAAAGAAATGTGTATATTTTCTAATACACCAGAAGCAATACAGTAGCAATTACTGCAATAAAGAAAATATTACAACGCAAAAAAGTATTGTAAGTATTGTTCAAAGCTCAAATATTAAAGTTGCTTACAAACAGTCGCTCATAAAGATTTCCCAATAATGGAAAGCCTGCCGGAGGATGTATGTATGGAGAGTTTCCATCTGACTTGGTCATTGGTAGCTCAGTGTCTTCCACTTCCTCACCAAAAGGGTACATGACACTCTCTGTGAAAATACAAAAGATATGCATCAAAAGAATCTGCTAGCAATGACTAATGAAGCTTTTGATAATGTTTTATTTCAGAACACACAATCACCAGTTTTTAAATTAGATTACATGTGTTTATGGCAGATTATTCTGATGTCTGCCATGAAAAAAAGTACAAATACAAAAAATTCTGGACAGACTATTTTCTTAAATCAATAACATAATGTCCCACCCATTATAGGAAAGCGAGCACAGTTGACGTCACCAGGAGAGCAGGAACAGCTGTAAGATCCGATCAGATTGCTGCACGTTTGATTGCGGGTACATGGTTCAGTAAGACATTCATTACGATCGGTACATCCATTTCTTCCACGCCCATTTGCCTCTGAGGCTTCCCATCCATTGCCACACAGGCATTGATACCCTCCCACAGTATTATAGCATGCAGCAGCAGGATGGCATCCACCCCGATTTAACTGGCATTCATCTAGGTCAACACAAAAAATCCCCAAGGCAACAAATCCAGGTGCACATATGCACATATAAGATCCAAGAGTGTTGATGCATTTGCTTGACTTGTGACAACGCGGAAATGGCGAGGAACACTCATCAATGTCTCTACAAGATATCCCATTACCCGTGTATCCAAAGCGGCATTGGCATGAGAAAGACCCCGCTGTGTTCCAGCATCTTGCGATAGGGTGGCAAGAAGTGTGATTTTTACATTCGTTTATGTCCATGCAGCTTCCATTTTTTTCAATATATCCTTTTGGGCAAGTGCAGAGATAAGATCCATCTGTATTCAGGCATTCCTGATCTGAACGACAAGTGTTGTTAAACAGACATTCATTGACGTCAGTACAGTTTGGTCCATGAGCCTCATAACCAGTTGCACATGAGCACTGGAACGATCCGGGAGAGTTTTTACACACAGCGTTGGCTGTACAGGGACTGTCCTGTTCTAGACATTCATCAATGTCCTTACATGTTTTCTTGTTCAGAAAGAATCCCAGATTACAGTCACATTTATAGGTGCCAGGGATGTTTACACATGTGGAATGAGGCTGGCACACAGATTCATTCAGAGATTGTGAACATTCATCCACGTCAATACATTCTGTGTCATTGCTCCAGAATCCTGCGTTACATGAGCAGTAGAAAGAGCCAATGGTGTTGATGCACGTTCCATGGCTGCACTGTGGCCCAAGATCTGGGTATGAGCACTCGTTTAAATCCACACATTGGGCACTTCTGGTGCCAATCGAAGTGAATCCTTTTTTACAAAGGCACATAAATCCACCATCTGTGTTGACACAAATACTGTGATCTGAACAGGCGTGATTGTTCTGGCATTCATCAATGTCTTCACAGACTGTCTGATTGCCTGCATACCCTTCCCAACACTCACAAAAATAAGATCCCACTGTGTTACGGCAGTTCGAGACATTTGGGCACTGTGTTGTCGATTCTGAACATTCATTGACATCTATACAAAGGGAGGAGTTATAATACATGAAACCAGTGTTACACAAACAACCATAGCCGCCTTGTTTATTGTAGCATGTGCTGTTTGCTGGGCAAGTAAAGTTATTAACGTGACATTCATTTACATCTTCGCAATGCGTCCCGTTGTATTGGTAACCTTCCCAACACTGGCAGTGAAACGATCCGTTGGTGTTCAAACAGTCAGCCAACTTTGGGCAGGTTCCCTGCGATGCACATTCGTCTATGTCCCAGCAATCTTTACCATTTCCAAGGAAACCTTTGAGGCAAGAGCAATAGTTTGACCCCTGTATGCGTTTGCACTCCGCATTGGCGTGGCATGTACTTGTGTTCTTCTTACAGTCCTTTTCATTTACACATATTCCCACATCATAGACCAGGCCAGGAGTACAGGTGCAGGTATATGTTCCTGGCAAGTTATGGCACGTCATGTTCCTCCCACAGATTAAGGGTTGCGAGCATTCATCCACATCATTACAAGTAAAGCCATCACCCTTGTATCCATTTGTGCATTTGCAGAAGTAGGAGCCCATGGTGTTGTTGCAAATAGCACGAAGGCTGCAATTATGATGCAAAGTGGAGTTTTCATTACACTCATCCACATCACGGCACTTAAACCCAGATCCAGTCATGCCAATGGGACAGGTACATGCGAAGGTACCAGGGAAGTTAGTGCATCTGCTGGCTGGATCACATCCTCCGTTATGAGATTGGCACTCATTAATGTCTACAAGTCATCCAGAATGGGACAAAGTCAAGAAAACAGTCCCAAAACTAAAAAGCTAGTCCTCGATCAAGCAGTGATGACCATACAGAATTACTAAAAGACCAAGGCTTACCAGAGCAGTTCTTTCCATCCCCAGTGAAGCCTTTGAGGCAGTAGCACAGGTTACTTCCAGCTGTGTTGATGCACTCTGCAAAAACACTGCAATCATTGTCCCCAGACTCACATTCATCAACATCTGAAAAGATGGAGCACAAATTAAGAAGTATTTCAGGGAAAACAGTACACATTTGATAGTTGCTTATCTGAAGTACATCTGTATACAACTACGCTGAATTGAAATGAAAATGGCTTATAATTTGTCTAGTGAGCATACCTGTACATTCTGTCCCATTAAGAGTGTAACCATGCTTGCATATACAGTCAAAGGATCCTGGTTTATTGACACATTGCGTCTCCTGCTTTAGACAAACATTCTCTTCACATTCATCAATGTCTGAACAGAAAAATCCATCCCCGTTAAACCCAACATCACACACACACTGATACCCAAATGGGGAAGGATGACACAGTCCATGCGGATGACAAGCAGGGTTACAGGTAGCACTAGGCAGGACACAACTGTTGTTGTACACTACGGTGCCATTAAGACAAGAACAAACATATGCTCCTGGGGAATTCACACACACGGATATGTTTGGACAAGTGGCATTTGAAAGACACTCGTCCTTGTCTGTGCAGGTTAAGCCATCGCCAGTAAAGCCCTGGTGGCACACACATAAGAAGTCCCCCGGATAATTAAAGCAATCAGCATGCAGATGGCACACACCCTGCGTGGCACATTCATTTACATCTTCACATATATTTCCATTTCCTGTGAAGCCCCGTTTGCACGTACAAGAGTAGGAGCCTGCTAAATTCATGCATGTTGCATTCTTATGGCAAGGTTGAGTTATGGCTTCACATTCGTCAATATCAGAGCATTCAAAATACTGAGATATCCGACTGAAGCCTGTTTTACAATTACATAAATACGACCCTTCTGTATTTATACACTTCTCATTGGTGCCGCACACTTTTTCTTGTATTTGACATTCGTCTATGTCATGGCAGGTGGTCTGGTTGGCTATTTGAAAGCCTGCAGGGCAAACGCAGGCAAAAGACCCTAAACTGTTAACACAAGTGGATCTGTTTTTGCAGCCACCGTTATTTACAAGACATTCGTTCACATCTGAGCACTGGAACACACCGTCCCCTGTGTATCCCACCACACAACTGCAGTTGAAAGTCCCTGGCAAATTTGTGCAGACTGCGTTAGAATGGCACTGCTTTGCTTTGCTGCATTCGTTCACATCCCTGCAGGTTCTTCCATCACCTTCAAAACCAGTGAGACACGTACATACATATGACCCTGGCGAGTTTTCACAAAAAGCCTGTGGGCTGCAATACCCCGTGACACACTCATTCACGTCCTGACACTGACTTTGATTCAAACTGTAGCCGAGGCCACAGTCGCAAAAGAAGGAGCCTAATGTGTTGACGCATGCAGCAGTGGCTGGACAAACCTTGCCTGATGCACATTCGTTAATATCGGTGCACTTTGTACCTTCAGTCAGAAAACCAGTACGACACGAGCATTTGAAGCTTCCTAGCAGATTCGTACACGTGGCATTGGCATCACAGCTGTTGCTTTTGTCACATTCATTAATGTCTGTGCAAGTTATGCCATTTCCCACAAAGCCCTCACGACACGTACAACGATACGAACCCGGGGTGTTGACGCAATCTGCGAATAAGCTGCATATGTTCTTTTCACATTCGTTTATGTCCACACATGTCTGTCCATTGCTTGTGAAGCCAGTCTGGCAGAGGCAACTGTAGGTTCCTGGTGAGTTCTTACAACCTTTGTAACCAAGGAATGTAGCGCAGACGCTCCCAGACTCTGAACACTCATCAATATCTAGGCACAGGTATTTTCCGTTGCCTTTGAAGCCGGTGTTGCAAGTACATGTGTAGGATCCAGGGCTGTTTGTGCACGTGGCATTCCAGTGGCATATCCCTGCTCTTGTACACTCGTTGTCGTCAATGCACTGTACTCCATTTCCACTAAAACCCGGTTTGCAACTACAGTCACTTCCACCTTCTTTGTTAGAGCAAAGTGCATTAACATGACACCCTCCATTATTGGTAAGACACTCGTTTATATCTTGGCATTGGAAACCATCCCCAGCATAACCATTTTGACAGGAGCAGATGTAACTTCCTAAAGTGTTAATGCAGAATGCTTTGGAATCACAGTTGTGTTGACTGGTACCACACTCATCAATGTCCTGACACTGCACTCCTGTGCCTCGGTATCCCATCTGGCATACGCAAACATACGTATCGTCCCGTGTTTTCAAGCAATCAGCATTGGTGTGACATATGATCCCCGCGGCTGCGCAGTCACTGAGATCTGCAACTGTGTAGACAGAATCAGAATGAATCACAATTGAAACCTGTTCTGATCTTAAACTCTCTTGGTCAGAGTTTACCTGCTTTAGTGTAGCGGAGAGCAGTACACATGCACAGCAGGAACACCAACAAGCTACTGAAAACAAGGTTCATGTCATTGTCTTGTTTGGACATTTTTTTTATCAGCAAACTTCTTTGAAAACATAAAACAGGTTAATATGGCCTATTGGGCACCATTTTTGCCTAGTGGTAGATCCATGTTCAATCAGAAGGTAGCATCTCCGGAAGGTTTTCGATCACTCAGAAGGTTTCGAATCTCTCTTTTGCTAGCAGAACAGACTTGTGTTTATGCTACATACCGAACCCGATCTAAGAAACCAGCATCATCTGTTTCTAGATCTTTACAGTTTAGATATTGTATCTTCTTTTCGTGTTGTCAAGACAAACTAGTGGTGATGTCACAACTTCTCAGAATTATTACTGTGCCAAAAATAAGTGAGAATGAGGAAGATGCCAGAACATGTACAAAATCAGATCATAAAATTAATTTTCACTGTTCTTCATTGTGAACTTTCTTAGTTTTTTGTCATTTAGAAAAGTCTGCATCACTGAATCATACTAAGTAATAGTGTGTGCATCTTTCATAAAACAAATAAAAATGAAAAAACGACATCTTTGTTAGTGTGTTTAGCGTAATTTGTTTATAAATATATTAATAATGATATTCACACACGTTCTGTGTATACTGTATTTTAAAGTTTTAATGAGTCACTTTTTTATTCATTATACATATACTATTCATCTCGTTCATTATAAATAAATATGTATACAATATGAGAGTGTAAATAGGCATTAAGAGGCAAAACAATGACACAGTAGTAAAATAAATTATTTCAGGTACTCACAGCATTTTGTCTTGTACGTCTGACACTGGGCACAGAGAAGAGCAAATTGTTCTTGGCTTTGGCTCCAGTTACTCCTGAGTCCGGTTATAAACACTGTATCCTTTTTAGTAGAAATCATTATGACCCAGATCCCATAAGACAGAGTAGGGAACACCCACCGGTTCCCGAGATTGTGTTTCAATCTTTTCTTGCCTCAGGGTACAAAATAAAGGATGAAGAGAAAAGCGTTTTTAAAAAAAGTATTTTGTGAAGTGTTATTTGTGAAAAATGTACTAATTAGTGACAATAGCAAAACCACATTCTCTCTCTCTCTCTCTTACACACACACACACACACACACACACACACACACACACACACACACACACACACACACACACACACACACACACACACACACAGTGTATTATGAACCTGTCCAATCAAAATTTAGTCAAAAGAAATCTCAAAAGACCATGTGAAATGTAGCCAGATTGCATTAATGCGTTGGTGCAGTGTGTGGCGCTGTAACCTCACAGAGAAGAGGAGTATAAGCCTCAAGTTTGAGTCCCTTTCCAGTTCTCTTCATGTTACCGTGGGGGTCTCCAGGTCCAGTTTCCTCACACAGTACAGACGTTTTGTATTCTTTCCTGAATGTACAATGACCTTAAGTGTCAAAAGGCGTATGTAAATTAAACTAAATATTTTATTATTATTGTTATTATTATTTGGAATTGTCAATGAGAGAGAATGCTTACAATATTCCACCCTGTTCATGATCCCTGTACAGTATATCACTAGATCAGATCGCTCTGCCTTCAGGTGACAGGGGATTCTATTTCCTCTTAAAAAAAAACTATTTACAAGTGAAAAAAAAAAAAACACATTTTAACACTACAGAATGCATTAATGACGACGGCCATCACCAAAACAATTTAATTTTCACTTTAGGTTTTCAGGTAGCAGCAGGTTAAAAAAAAATCATACATCCAATTGGTTGAAATGTTTTTATTAGAAAATGACTCACCCTTCAGTCAGCCATTTTAGAAATGATATTGAGATGACTGTGGGTGAGGGTGGTTTTCTTGTTTTCGTGTTTCATCTTCTTGTTATATTGCAGATGCATGTATTGTGTATTGATTTGGTTAATTCTAATGTATTCCTGATTTATTTAGATTCAAGTTATTTTACTTGTGGTGTTTAATGTAAATTATGTATGATTTGCTTTTATTGTCCTGTTCCCCCTCTGGATCAAATGTGGTTTGGCCCAATTAGCTTAAGACTGGCCTATAAAAGCCTGATCATTTTGAGTGTGAGGAGGGTTGGTTGGTTGGCTTAAGTTTGAGAACTACAGCTGAAAGACGTGTTTAATGCGTGTGTGTTAACCTTTCTCCTGCATTGAGGAGATAGATACAGGTTTAAACAGTGCACGTTAACGGTGCAAGCCAACACCATTACACCACCAACCTGATCCTTTGATACAAGGCAGGATGAATTAATATATTGTATATTATTGATGGGACATTCGGACCCTACCATCCAAATATTTGAGCAGATATCCAGACTCATTAGGCCTGACAATGTTTTTACCAAACTTCTGTTGTCCAGTTGTGTAGTAGTCTGCAAACGGTAGCCTCAGTTTCCTGTTCTTAGCCTACAGGAGTAGACCTGACCTCTGGTTTCAAGCTTATGCAGCCACAAAACTGCCTCTCTTTGGATATTTTTTTTGCTCACACCCTAGAGAAGTTTGTGTGTGAATGACCAATAGATGAGTTCCTGAAATTCTCCAACCAGCGCATCTGGCACTAGCAACCACGCCACATTCAAAGTCACAACTCATCTTTCTTCCCAATTCTGATGTTCAGTGTGAACTGCAGTACATCATCCCGACCTTGTCTACATGCCTAATTGCATTGAACTGCTGTCTTGTAATTGGCTGATTAGAATTTTGCTTCAACAGGTGTTCTCGATAAAGCATGTGCATGAGTGTGTGTGCTAGCGTGTGCGTGTGCATGTGTGTGTCAAATAAAAATTGAAGTCAATTAAAATTAGTGGCTAAAATACTGAACCATGGGCCTAACTGGTGATTCAGTTATTATTATTAAGGCGTACTATTATTATTAATTATATCTAAGGATCACCTCCCTATATGCAGCTATGCCGTTATAAAAGGAAGATTTTAATGTACGTTAAACTAGTTATTGACATTTTATGTTGTGCTTTGATTGGATTTTTAGACTAAAAGGGATGACCCTATGAAATAGAAGCTTATGTGTTGCCATTAGTAACGTTGGCAATGTTTAATGGTTATTAGGTGTCATGTATTTGTCAATATGGTTCTTATTATTTCTCAGCTAAACTAGCATATAATGGGTTCAAGCCCTTCAGACTTAAAATCTTAGTTTTGGAGATATAAAACAATAATCGAAAAAATAGTAATATGGTCAACTGGCTCACAATAGAATTCAAAACAGTTGTGTTTTTAAAAAGGTACAATTAGCATGTTTAAGTTCATATTTGTTTTATTCATACACAAATAGAAAATAAAAGCTTGAATCCAGTCACTGCTGCTTGCTGCATTTAAACCTAACTGTTGTTTCTGTAAACACTATTATAATATAAACTA
>SOMO01000062.1:2984167-2998343 GCA_028128575.1 Paedocypris carbunculus
TGTTTAAAGTTTAATATTTAGTTAATCAAATAAAAAAAATAATAAAAAAAATTAAATAGTTCCAATGTATTGTTTGTCCCTAAAAAAATAGGTCTTTTATTTCATAATAAACACACATATAATCAGCCTCAGTGGCAAAGCTTAGTCACTTAAAAAGTACCGTTCTGATGAAACAAAGTTGAAAAATAATTGATTTTCCTTATAATTGTTCTGTTTTTCGTCTTCTTTAATAACTCTTAACAAAAGCAAGTCTCCATTCTGTTTATGTTCAAATGCATAATTCACATCACCTGGAAAATCTCCCACAATATTAAGAACCTCGCACCAGCGTCTTACAACAAAGTCAGACGGTTTTAAGCACAAGCTGAAACACGCGTGTGTGATGTCACAGGTTTGTTCACTATTGCTCTTTCATAGTACTTCCACTTTCTGGGAAGAGGGTTTGGATTCAGACAGCAATGATGCATTTACTCCAAACATTGGGTTGGGCTTCCTCATTTGTTTAGAACCTGTGATTAGATGCTGGAAAATCCTCCAAACTTTACAAATACGTTTACTGTATTCCTTGTTTTAGTAATAATGTTTTACCAATGCTGGGGAATTCATCAGTTCTTCAATCATTCTTTAGCTTTTCAGTCCTTCAACCAATGCTTTAATCAAATAAATAAATATAAAACGTCTATTAAGAGAAAACATCGGACTACATTACAATAATTTAATGTATATTTTTGTAATTAAATAATAAATCATCGGCACAACTCGAACAAAAACACTGTAGAACACGCTAATATCTAATGCATTCCGGTAGTGTACCATAAAAGTTAATAATTTTTTATACTGTAATAACAAATGGAATTTGAAAGCTACATGATTTGGAAGTGAAATGAAGTGGTTTAAAGCAGAGTGGGAGCTTTGCTGGGTCTGCAAACGCCCAGTGGAGACTTGACTAGCAGCAGAGCGGGAGCTGACAGGTGGTGGGACGCCGCTTTGTTCTGTTGACCGCAGTTAACGTAGTCGGCAATGAGCAGAGTCATGTTCCGAATCTGCAAAAGTGTCAAAAGAACTTTTAGATGGATTGCTGCTTTTTCTTTTTCTGTGCTATCAGGATAATACATAATTTGACCTAATCCACATTTAATTTTTTTTTACATCAAGGTCAAATATTATTTGGACCATGCCAAAGAGGAAAAGAGCAGATTCGAGTCACATGATTCCCAAAGAACAGGTGGAAAGTCTCAGGTGAAAACTGACCTTAGACGGAGCCATTGAGAAGAGAAGCTTCTCAGTGGGTTTATCTTTGTGGACACTGGCACCCACACCCAAAGATACGACCAGCATAAAGTGTGGACCACACACCCCAAACGTCACAATGGTTTTGTGAGGATACGATGCTCGGACATTCTGAAAACCAAACAGTTTCAAGGCATATCAGCTTTTGTGGAATGTTCCAGTTTACCATGTTCACTGACCATGGAGTTGAACTCCAGCACGTTGAGTCCATCTTCGTGCACTGCCAGCCAGACTCGCGCATGATGCTGTGAAGACGCTGCAACAGGCTACAGGAGGAGGAGAAAATGTGAGACTGCAGTGTGACTCTTCTGCAGATTGACACGAGGACCTCACCTTCGCCTCAAACAGCTTTGCTCCAAACAAAGACCACTTCCGGGCAACAGTCAGGTAGATCCGTAGACACTCTGATGAAGTCCGACTTCTCAGAGGAGCCCAACAGGCAGAGAGCCTTTGTCTGAAAGCATAATGACATCATTTGTTCAGACAGTCCAACAGATCGATGGTGATGTCACTGAAACAAAACTACCTCAGCTGCTCATCGCTGCAGGTTTGCCTGTAATGTTTGGGGTAAAAACGTTCCAGAATTTGTTTCAGGCTCTGGTGACACTTAGTCTCTGAGGTTCCAGAAAGCCCTGGACTGGCAAACGTGCGCTCAAAGTCTCCAAACTCCACCTGCATAAAGCAAAAGCACAATAAAAAACACAATCTCAGAGCTGCTGCACACATTCTTCAGTCAGTTCAGTCTTCATCAGTTATAATTTAGAATTTGTGTAATGAATAAACTGGATTTGTGGTGTTTTGTAAACTGGACTGAGACTGTTTAACCGGGGATTAACTTGATGCAGAGTTGTGATGCTACGTTGTATTATTTTTATTGCTTAATCGCTTTGTTTTTAACTTTCAAAGAGTTTTTTGGATGGGTTTCCTAGCCCTTGTTGCCTAATGACTTAATGGTCAATGCAATAGTCATTTTTACATTATGATCATTGTCAACAATCATTTACTCCTTTTGTTTATATCATTATTTTTCAAAGTTGCTATGATGCAAGAAGACAACGAGTGCATTACTGAATCTGGGACTTTCGGCATGTTGTACATGTTTGAAATTATTATTCTGATTGACTAATCATGTGCAAGTGCATCTGTCAAACCTCTTTAAATCTATTTTTTAATCTGAATTATCATGGTAAGTTTGAGGTAAAATAAATCTGGTTCTGAACTACAAACTGAGCAGAAACCAATGAGTCATTGGATTCACACATTGTTTTCTCCAGTCAAAGTAATTTTCGTCCACCTATCAGTTTCAACTGCTGGGATTGGTTGGCATGTCTTAGGGGGAGGAACCTGGCAGGATCCAGTAAAATGGCTGAACCGTGTTCACTTCAGTACTATTTATAATTCCTTTGAACTTGAGGTGAAACGTGACCATGTACCTGTGCGAGCAGGGCGGCCATCTCTAAAGCCAGCTCTTTGTTGACAGGAAAGCGGCCTGCTGTTATTTCCTCATTTGTTTGGTATGCCAAGAGCAGGCGCTCCCTCTCTGTCTCTCCTCTCATAAACTGGGAAAAATACAACCTAGAGAAATAGACAGGTAACAGACTTGATGTTTGACAGGCATTGAAGTTGGAGGGATGTAGACTGTAGTCCTGACCTGTTCTTATAGGTGAGCTTCACCGTCCTGGTGTTCTCGGACTTTCCTGAGTGCTGTTCTTTCGAGGCCTGCTCCCATTTGGCAATGATGTCACAAATCTGTGCGTGAGAAACAGTCAAACAGTTTTAAAGCGAAACATGCTATAAAGTACAGACGGGACTGAGTCTGTCCGCCATCACGCTGACCTTCAGGGTTCCCTGTAGACAGTTCTCCAGGTCACTGGCAGTGGGGTCATCAGAATAGAGGCTGAAACCAGACTGACTTATCTTCCTCATGCCACTTTCCAGGTTCAGGCGGCTCTGAAACTCCTCCACTGTTGTCGAAGCATCAAAACCCACAACCTGGCACAGGAAAGACNACTTTTTGAAATTAATATATTTAAAATGAAACTGTGATTAATAAAGAAATATTTTATCTATCTTTTATTGTTTAATTCTAATTTTTGTGAATATTTATACATTTGTATTATACTTTAAATAAGAAAAATATTTTTTCTATCTTTTTAAATTTGCATTTGTTTTACATTAATTTACATTATGTTTTAATATTTAATCTAGTTTTAATACATCTTTGAAAGAAAAGAATATTTTTTTCATTAAATATAGAAATCTTATAAATAAACATCCAAAAGAAATACTTGTTTGAAATGTATTTTATATGTGCAAAAACCTGGTATGTGTTGTTAAGGAAGTGCACTGGTACGCTGAATGGCAGCGAGTGGTGATAAGGGTTCCTCAGAAGGATGGATAAGATCTCCATCCGTGAACATCGTGCTTGTCGATCTCCTTTCTGCTGCGTCCGTTCCAACGAGCGCTGGCAATAGATGGCGTACTGTCCCACTTCAGTCCTGTAATTGCACAGAGGCCTACAATATAAAATGATAACAATAATTTGGCTAAACATTCAGTTTTGTGTACCTCAAATCCCCGTGCTTTTGGAGATGAAGTTGTAAAAGCCAAAGTATGGGGTGTGTGGGAAGGAAGAGACCAACACACAGTGCCAGGAACTGCCATCCCTGTGTGCGCAAGTAACCTAGTAATTAACAGCCCCCTAGTGGCCATGTCTTTATATACAAAAGTCAAGCAGTATCGCCCTCTGGTGTTGCATGTCATATCCTCTCACCTGCAGAGGTCCGGGTGGTCCCTGAGGTTGTCTCTTACGCGTCTGTTTGATGAGCTGGCAGTAAATCTCGTTCTGGAGTTCCGGGTGCGTGAGACACACTTGTAAAGCACATTGTGCCAGAGTCACATGATAATCTATGGCTGGAGTGTCGATGGCCACATTGATGAACAGTTGACAAGTCTGTAAAAGGAGAAAGAGACACCTCTAGGTTTGCTATTAGGGCTTCACGTGTGTGCAATGTAAGGCACAGCAAGAACCTTGAAGAGTTTTTTAGCTTCAGTTTGTAGAGCCTGTGATGGTAGTGTAGTGAGTGGAGAAGAAAGACCGTCCTTAGTAAAGCAAAGCATCGGGTGTCTCCACAGCTGAGATCCTTGGAGATGAAAGAACAGGAAGCAACAACACAGTTTTGGCTTATCTAAACGTTACCAATGAAGTAAAGCCAGAGATATTTGTTTTAGGTAAAAATTGTACGTTTTATGACATTTTACATGCTGTGCCAAAAGTCAAACGCCAACGTAAACTTGAATTCAGTTCGAAAGGCCGAGTCGTGATTGGACCAATTGGGAGTGTTGATTTGGAGGTGTTCCCACCCAATCTCATAGCCATTCCCAATCGGGTCCTTTTTTAAAAAAAAGGTTATTTAATAGAGAAAACTCCTCCCATTCCATCATTTCGCAATTCCCCTGTCAATTTAAGCAAGATTCTGTGTGACGAGGGAAGTTAGCGTAGATAGAGTTGGACTTACAATCAATAAGTTGAAGATTTGAATCTTGAACAGTAGTGTTTGAGCAAGGCACTGAATCTAATCTTCTTACTATTACATTTATCAAGATTATTGTGAAAGTCATACCTGAGTCTCCCTCCAATCGGAGCAGCTTTCCAACCAGCTGCTCAAACTCAGTGCCCACCTGCTCAACAGCAGTGCCCGCGACCACCGACAGATTGTAGAGCCAAGCGGTCTACAGCAACACATGCCAAATAAGCACAGTCTTGATTATTCAAAACACAAAATAGAAAATGACTTATCCCACCTTTTCCAGAAGCGAGTCGATGAGCAGGTACGTCTGGCCCTGACTCGCAGACTGAATGGAGATGGTGTACTGAGCCAACGCTTCAGCTCGGTCACATGACTTACGCACTTCCTCTACACAAGCATCCCACACTTTGATCTGACCCAGGGGGAACTAGGTGGGAATCTCATTGGTCAAAAGCAGACCCGAAACATGACTTATGATGTAAATAAATAAACTAAATACCTTGTCCTCGGGACTTCTGAAGTAGTACAGCGTCTTCTCGAAAAGCACACACCACACATGCTTAGAGTCTCCGTGTCTCACCTAAGATACAAAATAAAGAACTAAAACTTTGGTTTCTGAGTTTTTAAAAGCTTTCAATTTCAAAAACCAAATTGACTGTTTGAAGACCAATTTGGTTTATAATCTACAATCATCAATGGAAACAAGATCAAGTGTAAATCAGCCACTTCAGGACTCAGTTTCAGTGTTAATGTAAACATAAACTATTCTCAACCCAGAAGTGTAAGGAGTACCTAAAAACTAAACTTGAGTTAAAGTATGGATACCTTACTGTAAAAAGTACACCATTACAAGTTACAAGTCACCAATTACAAAAATCTGGAGTAAAAGTCGTAAAGTATTCGTTTTTAAAAGTACTTGAGCATTTTGCTCATGCAGTACTGAATGTAGGCTCAAATAAACACCAATTAATAAGAAAAACAGGAAACAATTTTATTTCCTAAAATAGAAATGAAATTTAACATCTCAATATTTCAAAATGGCAGAACAAAATAGATAAAAGAAAGTCAGTCTCGGTCAAACTCAAATGTGCCAAAAAGGGCAACCGCTAGTACTACACGTGATTTAGATCCAGAACCTTCAGCACCCTGTAGATGGTGATATCACCCCCGTCCGCACAAGAAATTAACCGCTGTAAAAAAAAGATGCAGACTTGTCGCGCATAATCACAATGTAACGAGCAATGGTAAATGTCCATTCAATTGTAGTGGAGTAAAGAGTACATGTACTCAATCAAAAATGTAGAAAGTAAAAGTTGCTGATATTTTTTATATAAAAATATTATGTATACGGAAAAATCTAGTCTTTAGTGGCAGCAACTAAAAATTCTGCCTCTAAATCATCAGCTGTCATCGTCAATAAAAAAAACAGAACCTTGGTCAGATGTCCCTTCATGATTGGTCGAACGTTGGGCTGATGGAACAGTGGATTGGCTGCTTTCATCCTGAGCACCCTCTGTAGAACCTTCAGCCACTCGTCCAGCAGGTTCGGAGAATCCGCTTTCAGATGGCACACACTTTTACCGCTCACCACCTAAAAGCACAAAAAACCGTCAAACTATCTCGCCTACAGAACCCAGAGGCTTGTCTTTCACACATGTACCCGAAGCATCTGTTTCCCATCACCACGTGCTACAGTGCTGCAAGCGTTGAGCTCAATCTGACCTTGGGGTTTATGAATCACGTCACTCTAAAAAACATAACACACATCTGATTATGTCCCGTTTACATAAAATGAAGTACAGTGTCAGTCATTTCAACTCACGGGAGACTTGAAGTACAGAAGCTCTCCATCCTTCAAAACAAACCAGCGCCTCTTCCAAGTTTTCTTCCACGTCTTTACCATTTTCAGCAGGTAACCAGACTTCTCCATAGACTCCTGGCACAAAAAACATTTCATTCTGTGGTGCGTCAATTTAATTCTGTGGTGAGTCACTTACAGAGGAAGTCAAAACACATATGTGTGTGAGTCTTACACTCTTGCTGCTGTCTGGGGTGGATGAGCAGGTCTTCAGAAGCTTGTGTTCAGGTTCACAGCTCTCGGTGTCGGTGGAGTAGGCATCAGGTGGAATGGCGTAATCGTTCTCGGATGCCATAGAAGACATTGACACAGCTGAAAAAACACCAGTACAAATGATAAAAGATATGACAAATTTTATATATCATAAAATATTAAATATTTAAAACAAAATGCATACCCTTTATATATTTTGCTATGAATATTTACACATTTTACGGTTTCTATGAATATTCAAAATCTTACTTTGTGTTAAATAAAGTGTATTAATTATTGTATTAAATAGCATTAAACTTTAAATGGAAGGCTTTCACAATACGGCGCACCTCTCTTGAGAGAACGAGGACTTTCATTCTTGCTGCTTTTAAGTGAATCTGACTCTGAGTTTTGAGAGCTTTCTTCTTCTCCAGAGATGGACTGACACTCTTCGGAACTATCCTCATCTTCCGAACTAGACGATTCCTCCATTAAACCAGTGCTGCTCAACAGCGTCGCTCTCTGAGAAAAACAGCACATTTAATCACACAACTTTCATTACCCACAGTTACATGACAATTCCTACTCCTTTAATGGTTGTGAAGACCGGTGCGCTCATGTTCTTATAGATGAGGGATGTGTAGAGCATGTGGGCGGAGCATGATGTGGAATGGGAGGAGTCTGGTAAAGAGAAATTTACTAGTGATTATTACATGATGCATTGTTAAAGAACATTTAGCAATCTCAGCTACATTTTAAATATTTAGCAACAGTGATCAGAAGAATGATGTACTAACTCACTTGAACACTAATGTGAATTTTTACAAAACTCCTGTATCAGATTTGTTAACTACATCATAGTGTTGTCAAATATATCGATATTTCGAAACAATACAATGCCAATACTATCAATACTATCTGAGCTTCCGGGTTCCCGCCTTCGCGCATGCGCAAGTGATACATATTGTCAGATGGCGAGTGCAGAGTCTTCGTTAAAAAAGAACTAAAAAAGTTTTGTCTGGAATTGTTTCTGCGTCAACTCGTGGCAAATGAGCGCCAGAAGTATCCAGTATCCACTTTTCTCAGTATCGTATCGAAGTTGCTATCGTGACAAGTTGACAACACTACTACATTGTATCAGTACCTTACACCAAATGTGTGTGAGAGTGAATGTGTGACTGGTTGGCCACCGATCCAATGTGTATCCTGCTTTTAATACTGACGCCTGAAACTCTTGAAATCAATCGCAAGTTGAATTCATATTTGCTAAGTTTTGTCTGTTTTTGAACATTAAAAAAAATAGAATAATTAAAGCTACTGTACACCACTGAAATGAACTAGAAAGAACGACTTCAAGCTGGTTTGTTGGAGAGAATAGAACACACACCTCTGTTATCTTCTTCTGTGCATGATGCTTCTGAAAGATAGATTCCAGATTTAGCCAGAGCATAAATTCTGCTCTCCTGTCAATGACATTACAAACAGAAACAACATTAAAACACACAGAAAGAGCACACGTCAGAAAACAAATTCAGTTTGGTAAAACAATATATAATATATACAGTACAATATGTCAATTATTAATACATTATTTGACATTATTGATAATTTAATGTGTTGAGAAAGCATTGATAGTCAAAATAATGCAACAGAATAATAGTCTGAACATTGCCAATACTAAACACTTTAATATGTGCAATGGAGCCTAAAACAAAATCACAGTCCCATGTTGTATTATTGTCACTCTATGTAGACTGTCACTTTATTTATCTTGGCAAGTCACAAAGAAGTTCTTTATAGCAAAACTGTAATTCAGCCACTGACTCACCCAAGAGGGCAACCTGTGCAGAGGAGGGGTGGGGGGTTTCATTCTGGATACATCTATAGAGTTATCTAGGGTCTCGGTCACGTGGTTGGGATGTGGTACAGTCTCGGCTTGTTGCTTGTCCCCAGTCTCCATCTTGAGATCTTGGTCCAGGTCTGTTTCTTGAGGCAGTGGGGGGCGGAGCATGCTGATGGCGTTCCGTGTTCGCCCGTGTGCCGCTTCGCTGTACACAGGAGGTTGGCTCAGGTGCTTTCTGACCAATGCAGAACAAATGGTGTTGGGGTTTCGCAGACGGGGCTGCTTAGGGGAGGCCGGGGTGTCTTGAGGGTCTTGGGATGCAGTGGGTCTCTTTGGTGTCAAAGCGGGGGTCAGAACTGGGCTGGGCGTGCTCGCATCACTGGAAGAGGACGTGGAATCTAGGCGCTGTGACTGGAAGCGCTTATTTAGCTCTTCTGAAGGTGCTGCCTCAGTTTTGGTGTCTTGTGCTATTCCCTGAGTGGCAGGCAGACAGAGTCTGGAGCAGTCAACACGCTGCATGTCTTCATCAAACAGTGAGCTGCTGTCATCCGAGGCGGTGTGGTAGGTCTCACTGGTGGGACGGCTAAAGTGCAAGCTTCCAAACAAGCTCCTGTCAGCTTCCGATGCTGCACTGGAGAGGATTGAGGAGATGCAGCGGGACGACGAGTCCCTAGAGCTTTCATGATCACCCTCATCCTCCGATTCCACAGCCAAGCAACGGTCGACTGTGTCCGGTCCGTCTGCCAGTGACAAGAAACAGACTTGTTTAAATTCATTATAAAAGACTATTGTGCTTGATCTATCTGCGGAATATTTTCTGACCAGTGGAAGGGCTTCCGCTGTTGAGTTGCGTGTCGTCTTGATCTGGAAGGATGCCGATGCTCTTCTGGGATGGTTCTGGACCTCGCAGCACTTGAGGATTCTTTCCTCTGATTTGGAAACAGCCAAAAGTCAGACTGCTGAGACGCTGGGCTTCGCCTGCGGACAGCTGATCTTGACCACCAGGACCACGCTTCAGGCCTGCAACCAACATACAGTACAGCAATGATGGGACATTCCAAAAAAAAAAATAATAATATGGACGGAATGAAATTTGATGTGCATGTATTATTGAGGAAAATTTTAGATGTGTTTATTAAAATGCATCAATACATAATTGTTCAACATAAATGTTCATTTATGAAGAGTATAAGTGTATAAAGTACTTTTGTAATAATAAGGTTGCTGAGTTTATGTATGGCATCATGAATTCTATGTTTTATTTAACAATTCAATGACAGTATCATGCTGAACATAAATGTCAAGATTAATCTTTTCCTCTTGACAAAAATGTTAACAACACTGGTTAATATTCATTACCTAGGAGTCCTAATTAGTAAAAAAAATCTAACGTAATATCCGAAATACCTTCCAGTTGTCTTCTCAAGTCTCGTATCTCAGATTCCTGCAGATGGTTGATTGCTCTAAGAGAACTGTTCTCTACTTCAAACTACAAGACAGACTGTCACGGGCACATTCCAAATCACATTTAATGTACCAGCATTTACATACTTCACCCAACTTCTTCATAACCCATTCTTTGATCTTGACTGCTTTTTCCTCTATGGTTTTGGCATCTTGGATTCGAATCTGTTTCTGCAAATGTAATAGTCTTCAGTTTCCATACAAAAATATCTCACACCTTTAACTTAAATGTGGATTTAGTGGTGAGTCTTGATGTCCTGCCCAGTGTCTGACCGACCTGTTCCTCCAGCTGTTTCTCCAGGGCAGCGATAAGGTCGTCTTTCTCCTGCAGCGTGGCCTGAAGACTTTGGCAGCGTCTATGAAGCCGCAATTCAGAATCAGCAGACTGTGTGTCTGATGCCTTTAGATGCTCTTCCAACCACTGAACCTACAACAGTTTACACTCAGAGTTCAGAATTACATGGAAACCTAACAACTAAATGAATAATTCATATTTAAACCTAATAAATAAATGCTTATAGAGTGATTATAGAAGATTACATTAGCAAGATTAACTAGTCTGTATTACCTGCTGATTGGCTTCATGCGCCCGACGTTCTGCTTCCAACACTTGCGCCTCCAACTGCTGCATCTGAGTAATTACAGTAAAACAGTAACTGAGTTGCATTTCTGTGAATCTATTTTATTTGTTATTATTTATAATTTTGGATACATACGTAGTTGACATGCCGCGAACAAATATGCTGCCACGTGTACTTGGTTTTATTAATGATTTTCCACTCAAGGCATTGCGTCGGTGAAACCCTGTGTTCCTCCCAAAAATGTACTTTTTCCTTCTACAGTTTTTCTGGATTATAATGGAATTATAACTTTTCCTAAATGTTCACTAATTGTAGATAGCACCATTTTACAGCTTATTTGTGAATATTTTTATTTCGTTATATGGTTTTAACTTTTGCTTCTTATTATATCGTGGTATGTTATCAAGTTACCTTTTAATAGTCAACAGTAATTGTTTTAAGGTAAAGTAAAGATTGTTTTCATTGGTGGAATACAGCTGTCAAACATTGAGACTAATTATGGGAGAATCCAGAAGTGGCTTGAGCGTTAGCACCATCTGCTGACAAGGTGGAGGAAAGATAATTAGCACCTCCTTGTGGATCGGAGGATGAGACATCTGTTAAAATGTTACAGTTTTGGTAAAAGATCAGGTGTACATCTATCAATAACACAGCATTTATTGTTACAAATATAAAAAATAAACAATCTTATATATCTCTATGGTCTTTAAATTGACTGTTTTCACATGATATTCATAAACACAAGAGTCATATGCAACTTCAGATGTTTTGAACAGCACAACTTCCACACGGACACATGCAGGTCCACACCCAACGCCATCTGCCAGGACAATCCACAAGTCACCACTGACCCAAAGACACCGATATAGACGAGAAAAAAATAGCAGAGTAATTACAGACTGGAAACCAAATGCATAAAGCTAGACCGATTCAGGAAATGTTCTATAAAAACTCTTCACATACACGCTGACATGGCCCACATGTTCCATTCCAGTGGCTGGTGACATCCACAAAACGTCTGTGCTTTGAATAGAGATCAAATAAGCAAACCCAGATCCAATCACTTTATTACGAAAGTACCCAATACAAATTATTCCTCTTTTTCTTTAGGGGAAACTGCTCAAAACTGCTATGTCTATATCTGAGTCACAGGAAGCAATGCAATCAATCCCAGCTGGAACCAATCCCAGCGACTTTGGGCCTGAAACACACCCTGGATTGATGACCAATCGATCATAAGCACATCTTGTGTCTACTGATAAATCCCACAATTCCATCAATGACTGTAGCTCTAGCATGTCTACTCCGGGTGATCCTGGCTGCATTCAGTCTTCCATTCCTCGCATTCCATCTCCGGCCCTCCGTGGCCATCCCACCCTGCACCCCTCATCCAGCCTCCCACCTCAGGCCAGCTCACAAAGCCTGTCTGTTACAAACCAGCACTGCAAATTCCCAGACTCAGTCGGTTTCTGCCCTCACAGCAGACTTCACACTTCACTTCCACAGCTCCAGAAGAATACTCTTTATAGTCAGTGAGACACTAGAAATAATACGCGCATTTAGCTTAAAAAAAGAAGAACAACGATATACTGTATATGAACGTACATATAAATGGAGATAATAGTACAGTACTTGGTTAAAATAATTACATACTGTTGAGTAGAATAAATGAGTTTTATTATTATGATTATTGTGTCATTGTCATTTGCAGATGTGTGACAGCACTAGAATGAGCAACTAGAAACAAGAATAAAAAGCATTTAGGAATCTTGGAGAATAGCTCTGTAGTCTGTAACAATAAAAAAAATGTGTGAAGTGATAAGTGAAGAAAACTGACAACTTTACTATATAAATCTGAAGGCCATAATCTTCAATCAAACATGAATTCAACTTTTTGGAATTAAATGCATTGCACTGCTTTAACACTGATCTTCAATAATCCAAAAACTATTTTTGAAACCGAATACTGTGTGACATGAGATAAAGCATTGTTCGGACATAAAATAGTGAATACATTATTGACTGTGACTGTTTAGCTCAATTCACATGTCACAAGAAAACACCAATGATATTTATCTTTAGGGAATAGGACACTTCCTGGTGAGAACTGTGGGAACAAATACAGAATCAAACCAAATGGTGGAGTAAAAGCAGACACTGATCTTTTACCTGATTAGACACATTCACACAAAACAAAGCAGAAGATCCAGAAGGTCCTGAACTGATGTATCAAAAACTTTAGCAGCCGATGTTGAGAAGGACATGATGCTACTGCTAAAGATCTTCTAGTGCTGAGTTAACGTAATCCATGGACATTTTTAGTTGACTTATCACAACAAAACAAGCTCTGAAACAGCAGCGAAAGTGACTTATTAGTCCCTGAAACACACTGCGATGTGCGTTTTTAGCGTGCTAACTTCCTGTAAACTCAGGCATTTCCTCCCCTGGGGGTCTCCACGATTAAAGGATAGTTTGTTGTACTCCTCTGCTTCCACTCTTACTCTCCACCAATTCTCCCTCTCTTTTTACTCTTAAACTACAATCGTCAATTTTACATTTATTCAAAAACAGCCTTCTCTTTTCTTATCCTGTGCTTTTTCGCAAAATGTAAAATTAATGTGGAAAACGACACAGTATATTCTCAAGTGGTGTCATAATAAATGCTAATATTTATAGCCCGTCAGTGTCTTGGTCAAGAACATTTTAGTTGTGTTTGTGCCTGGTTCATCTCCCCATTACTAGGCCACAACATCAAGGTTTGTTGCCAAAAGAAGATGTGAGTTTGTTGCATTATGGAAATATGAAAGTATTTAAGGAATAAAACAATATTGTGCCGTGAGTGCAGAAACAAAAGCAGAATCGAATCAAATAATGGAGTAAAGGCGGATACAGATCAAAGCGGATGTTTCTGAAGGCCTGAAGCTTTTTAACTGATCAGCCTACGTTGAGCAGAACATAGCGTTAATGCTACAGATCTTCTAGTGATTAGTAAATAGCACATATTCATGGTTAGTGGATGTTTCACAATTTAACAAAACAGAAAATGACTTTTTAGTCATATATCCCCTGTTAACATCCTGTAAACTAAGGTACAGTTAAAACTTGTGTAATTACAATGACAGCACACATACAAAAGTCTGTAACTCTATTTGGCCATGATCAACCGTCCCAACGCTCTTTATGTAATCTCTGACCTGTAATGAGAAGAAAACACTTTACCTCAACTGTTAATTATTCCAATAAAGGAACGGTATCAAGTGTTATACAAGCATAAAATAATGGACGCCACATGGTAGAAACTCAGACGCAACCCACTCTGCAAAAAACAACAAACCCGTGGATGCTGGAATGAGAAACGGTCACAGCGAGATTCTTTCGCCATGAGAGTGTGAGACAGACAAGCTTCTGGAATTATCTC
>SOMO01000062.1:2998420-3015344 GCA_028128575.1 Paedocypris carbunculus
TTTTTTTTATAGATTCTCCTTGCTTCCACTATTTGACAAATTAGATGCAGCCAGAAGTGAGCAAGGTCGTGATCAAATATTGGAAATGTGAGTATTTGTAATGTATCTTTTCAGCATTGTCTCATTTGTGATGCATGCAAGTGATGTATGCGGTTCTGAAAAAGAACACAAACAATGTATCAATATTGCTGAAGTGTAAGACAAAAATGCTTGATTTAATATTATGCAAAAATAACTGGTTGGAAAAGAGGTTAGTTTAAAAAAAGAAGGGCAATTGTGATAATCTTAATGGTCAGAGATTTGGTCCCGTGATCAGAAGGTCGGAGGTTCGAGTCCCCCTCCAGCTAGTCTCACAACAAACTGCATTATGCGTTTGTGTATGTACACTTGAAGAGTTACATGCAGTATATTTCTCCAATGAGGAACTAATTAGGTGTTAATATTATACTTTATAATGCCCGTGTTTACTTTACAAACTGACCTTCTCTGCCGTGAGCTCTCGGATCACACTCATCTGACCTCTAAACTTGAAAAGCAGCATCTCCAGGGCCATGTACTTCTCCTTCCACTCCCCATCCACATGTGCCTGGCTTTCTGCCATGCTGCTGCTTCACAAACACTGCGTGACACACACTGAAACGCAGAGAAAAATTAAACATTTTAATAAGGTACAATGCAGGAGTACAACAAACACTTGACGCTTGTCAGGATTTAGAGTCTGTTGTCCAAAACAGTGTCAAAATTACTCTTTTGGTTTTTGTGTTTTAGTTTTTGTGTTTACAAACTGTCTTGTCATAGTTGTCTCCGCCCTCTTGATTTCTTATTTTTTCCGTTATTTTCCGTATATAAACTGATTTTTTCAGTTTTTGTTCATGCTTAATTCTTAATTTCATGCTTAATAAATATTTGTTCATCTGTTAATTCATTTCCATTTGTGTTTTGCCTCCCTTTTATTAGTTAATTTTCTCCATATGTCAAACGTTTCTCGTTGATATTTTCCATGATTAGTTCCTAATTCTTTGTGTCATAGTTGTAATTTTTTAAGTTAATTTTGTTATAGTTGTATACTATATAAAAACAAATCAGTTATGATGAAACTAAATACTTATGAGGAAAAGAAAGAATTTCAATTATTATTGCTTATTAAAAAAACAACCTTAAAAATGACAAACTATAAAGATTGTTAATGTTTTGCTCTGTGCAGAATTCCACAAACGGCTATCTTCCTCAATTTTAATAATGCATTGCATAAAAAAATAATATTACCAAAAAATATTAATGTAGTTCATGTTGTCTGTGAAAGCTGCCCACCTTTCCTCTGCATTAGTGTGTTTTTGAGCAGACTGGATGGAAAGAGAAGCAGCTTTGTGATGTGTTTTTCGGGCAGAGCCCTGGACAAACTGACCAGCTCTGTAAAAACAAACCCAAAGAGAAAACCTCACACGTTTCCATTGTAAAGGCCTTCATCATCAAAAACATATGCACACTGATGTAAAGCACATTGAAAGAAAGCACCACAAACTATCAAACAGCATCCATTAGCAGCTTTTAATGTTGAGGTTATTAGTCTTTATTAAAACATTGGCCTAGATTCAAATAGACCTCAATCATGAGGAATTCTCAGTCCAACACAAATAAAAACATGCAAAGAACCTCCTTAAAAGGACTGAAAATTCAGTTCTTTTGAGAATTGCTCTATTTCCTTTAGTAATATGGTTACTTAAATGTATTCAAACATTTTACATACATATGCATGTAATACGATAACTTAACATAATAATAAATTGTAGCACAATAATTAAAATATGTCTGAGGAATCTGTTTTGTTAATAGATTGAGTTGAGTAATGCAAATATTTGTATTCATTTGAACTCAATTCACATGAAGCTCAATGCTGATGCACAAACTTTCCAAAGAATTTGAAAATTTCCATTTCGATGCAGTTCTTTGACAGGATTAAATTTAACAAAGCATTTAAACTTTTTTCACAATTTTACAGTAATGATTTTTGATTATACATATATTTGGACACATATTTTAATCAAGCATTTTAAAAAGCATTAGCATATAGTGTTATTAATGGAAGTTGTTTTTAAAATGTTCTTTGTATTATTAACTATGTATTTAATACTAAGCATACGTCTATTAATATATAAATAATATATATTATATATATATTAAATATTTAAAATAAATAGTTCCAACCTTGTCTAAATCATCCCCAAAACTTTACTCCTCTGCTTTAATACTTATTATTACCTTGAAAAAAGAATTAAGATTAAGGCAAAGTAAAGATTTTATTCTTACCCTGCAAACACTGGCACAACGTTGGTGGTCACCGGTGTAACGTCATGGTAAAAACAAGATTAATCCGTCTTCGTGTCTGACATTAATGTTCTAGCGATATAGGCAAAAGATAAAAAGCGAAAGTTTTACTGCTCAACTTTTCGCTTCAGCATCATCGTCCAGTTTGTAGGGGAAATGGGCGGTCCCTGGGGCGTGACTTCGCGGCTCGCACAATCAAGCTGTTGTAGGTGTGGCGAGGAAGCCTTCCAAAGACTAATGTGACGTCACAGACGACTGACGGAATATTCGACCAATTACATGCCTATAGGTTTTTGTTCAACCTATCGTAGTGTTGTTGTAGGCGGTCCTACAGCAAAATTCCGGAAATGAATGTTAACACGTGTATGTTGTGATGCCGCTGTAAAATATCCTGTTGTACATGTAGCACGAGACTTTTTCGCCGGTACCTGCTTTTTAAAAGATGTAGGATTTTATATGTATATTTTTGTTCCAATAACGATTGAAACTCATGACGTATGCGTTGTAAAGTGCGGATAGATTTACTGTTGTATGCGCATTTATTTGAAAAACGTCGATATACACAAAAGACATTTTATCTGAGTAACAGCTAAGAAGACTTAAAAGTTGTTTTGTGATCACACAGCTGATCCAGCCATGGTTGTTAAGAAGAAAACGCCCAAAGTAGAAGCTGTAGCTTTTGATGCAGTTAAGCTGGAGAGTCTGAGAGGTGAGTGTCTGTGTTCATGGTGTATTAATGCAGGTTCTTTTCTTAACTCTCGCATGTTTCCACAGATGCCCTAACAACAGCCGGGGACAGCAGGTCCACAGAACTTGCTCATCTTCTTAGAGAATGTTTGCTCTCACCTGACCCGCTCCAGCAGATCCAGCTAATCTCAAAGGTCAGCAAAGCATACGTAAATAAAATATAGAGCAGCTTTTGTTTTGGAAATTGTCCACAACTTTGGACAAAAGTTTTCTATATGTCAATGTTCTCACAATTGCTAAAAGCCTTTGGTGATCATTTGCTGAGATCTAACTCCATGCTGATCTAGGCTGGCTCTCTGTTGGAGCATCTGAGCGAGGATGAAGCCTTGACGAGTTCTTTGCTGGAGGCCTGTCTGAACACACTTGCTTTTCTGCACACATCCCTGCCAGCCAAGAATCCACTGAAGAGAGCTGTCACCAGGTAAGAGAGACGCTGCAGGCTGAAGTCTGTGTAAACCTTTTTCACCCACAGGCATCTTATTCTTTTTAGTGCACTGGGTAGCATCCCACATTGGCTACAGCAGCAGGCGGTCAGATGTCTGTCTGAGTTTCTGTCTGAGTGTCTGTCCTCTGCAAGCACCCCTCACCCGTCTCACTTAATCGATTGCATCACTTCATGCCTCGATCACTGTCAAGTTGGTAAGTTTGTTTATGGTGTGTTTCCTAAGGTGACCTTGATACTTTGATTTTAATTCATATTGAGCTCATATCTCAATAGGCTGGCATGTCAAACCCATTTTCCCAATTGATAATGAATAAAATGCACATTTTATTTTCAAACATTTAATATACAGTGCCTTGTTTTGGTTTTGTATTAATAAAACCACTATCACTAGTATCAATGATGTACTGATTATACAAATGTCAGATGCTTCTGCCCATCTATCCAACTTATCCTGCTTATCCGGTTTGCTGTCTTGACCAAAATCCCAAGAAACTCTACATATGTTTCCATGTCTGGTTAATATATACAGTAATCCCTCGCCACTTTGCGGTTCGACTATCGCGGATTCACTGTTTCGCGGATTCATTTTTTCCGACAGAGGATGCTCGCAGTGCCTCGGGACGGACCTAGATGAGAGACGGAGAAGCGAATCGCTATGTCGGCCGTCTCCACGCGACCACTACCGGGCCGCCAGCTGTGGAAAACGCTCCCCGTGTCTGCGCGCTCCCGCCCGATCCCCCCGTTTACACCCTTTGAAAATTAATTTTTCCGCTGGGACGACGCGTGCGCCGGGGAGATGTTTGTTAACATTACTTTAATAAAGAATACTACTTGAAAAAAGTGTTTAAAAAGTCTGAATAAGTGTTAAATAAATATGTAAATGTTGTTCTTCCACTTCGCGGAAATTCACCTATCACGGTCAGGCTTGGAACGTATCTACCGCGATAAACGAGGGATTACTGTATTGATAACACTTTTTTATTGTTTTGGTACAGGTGAGGAATCCATCCATAGTTTGCTTACAGAAGGTTAGTTTTCTAGTGAAATGTCTTATTTATTTGCATCCGATTCTTTAGTGCAACCTCTTGCCTTTTTGGCTTTGTAGTTCTCCAGTTCCTACAGAGGACCTTGAGATGCTACGTGGAGCAGAACAGGTGATTTGTGGGATTTTTTTTGTGTGATGACCAATGTTCTGTTGCATACAGTGATTTTCGTTGTGCGTTTAAAGGGGTCTGACAGGCCATCACGTGGTCCAGGCTGAGCTGATGCAGTCATGTCTATCTCTGGTGAAGACCTCGATGCTGGTGGTCCAAAAATCTGAAGAGCACATTCAAACAGCAGCCAGAGATCACGGCAGTCTGCAACAGGCGCTCGCTGGACTGCTTAGCTGCTACACGTGCATTTTAACCGATGGTGTGATCAAGACCATAGCAGAATTAGACCCGCCACTTCCTTAACTAATTAATTGTTTTCGTAACTAATTTTCTTTATTCTAGAGGAGTTTGTTCAGACAGTCCAGAGTACTGCCGGAATGGCAATGGTTTTGCTTGTCCGAACCATAGTGGCCAAAGGAGACGATGTTCCTTTAATTGTGAGTAAGATTTAGTTTTTTTGGGACTGGTCATGTTCCCTGAAATATTGGTCATGTGAAAATTTCTTCTTTGAATTTGAGATTACAGTTTTAAACTATTCTAAACAATTAAAAATGGATACTTTAATCTTATGACCTCCAAGCACTTGATTTGAATCTTGTGCATGTGAAGATGTTACTAACCTAATACTTGCTTTCTTTAATTTATTTTATAAATTGCTATTTGTTTAAATTGAACTAAAAGCTAATTGTTGATGATGTCTTTCAGATTGTAGGACTGTTGCAGTGTTCAGTAGTGAACACCAGTGCTGCCCCCCTGTGGTTGATGGAAGCACATGCAGGGCTGTATGAGAGCAGAAGGCCTGCAGCCGTGGCTCTCTATCTGAGTCACGGAGCTCTCGCCATGCTACGCTGGAGCGGAGAGACTTTCTGTCCCGGGACGGAAAAACTCCTGCTGCTCATTCCCGATGTGCTTCTTGCTCTAGACGTGCGGTACAAAACAAATGTTTCAAATCATATTTGTTGAATGCAGTGAAATGTATTATAGCGTCTGATCTTTTCAACGATGACATCATTCGCAACAGCTTTGTTTATGACATGATTCAATAATTGTGTTACATGTTATTGAAACGCATCAATCATCACACATTGTGATTATTAGAACTGGAAGCTGTGTAACTTGTATACATCATTCCGTATATTTGCAATTCTACCTTTAGGGTTAAAGAGTCCAGCACAGTGATGGTTCTGGCTCGAGTTCTGACTCTTTGGAGTGGAGCTGCTGTTGAAAGTGTCCAAGCTGAGACCTGTCGCCCTCTTCTTCGCACGTGTCTTATGGGTGGATCTCCGTTGATTTCACGTCTCCACCACCACATATACTCTCACTGGGATCACCCACTGGACGGTGTTCGGCACCAGACACGCACGCTCTTCCAGAACCTTCTCACTGTCCACCAGCATTGCAGCAATCACAAGTCCGATCACACAACTGATCCATACATCACCCAACTCACCCAAAACCTTCTGTCACTGGAGTGGCACGTCAAAGGGAAGTACGGTGCTTTAACCTGTATGGTGGAGCACGTAGGTGCAGATCATCTACTAAAGCTTGATGTCAGTCTTCCATCAAAGCTCCTGGATCTGATGGGGGACCAGACAATGGCTCCCTATGCCAGCGACCTTCTGGAGAAGCTGTTTGTCAGTCATAAAGCGCAGTTGTGTGCCTGGTTTAAAGACGAGGCAACCTGGGTGGATAAGTGGCATGATACCTGGGTGATGCCTCTGCTGGAGCTTCTTTGCACTGCTCGACTGGATCAGACAACATATATTCTTGACTACTTCCTGCCAAAGCTGCTGCGCTGCCACCCTGCTAGCCTCAGTCACATGGTACAGGCCCTGCTGGAGATGCCACTCAATCCCACCAGAGGTAACGGCCATGTGGGAAAACGTCAGGATGGGTTGTTTTTATGAGTGGTGCTGTGCATTGGTAGTAAAACATAACTTTTTTTGTTTTCTTTTTTGTTATTGATTGTTTTATTGTTTTTTTTCTTGCATCTTATATTGGGGAATTATACAAATGCATTTTTAATTCATTTTCAGTTGAAAACTTTAAAGGAGAATATGTTCTGACAGGAAATGTATAATGAACTGTGTCTTTGTTTTATTTAGCAATTTTGCAAACATGTTTATTTACATTTTTAGCTAATTATTAGTTCGTTTTTTTGCTTTAGCGGCATCAGTGAGTTGTGGTCCGGTAGGGAGTTGGACCTGCCACCCACTTGTTAGAGGCTCGAGTCTCACCCCATTGGATTTTACAACTGATTGTACTTGATCAAGACACTGAACCCCACATGCTCCCCTAGACCCCATGACTCCAGGTGTGCAACTTCACTGGAATCGGAGCACAATTTTGATATGGCCTCTAGTGGCCATATTGACAAACCCACTCGCTCACTCTTTTTTTTTTTGTGCTAATACTTATGTCTGATGTCTGACTATTGAACCGTGCTTTACAATGCAAAACTCAACTTTGTACTGTAACGTTAACAAAACAGTCGCCTCTTTTCCAGGGGTGTCACCCTGCAGGGGGGCACTGGGGGCTCTGATGACGTGTCTTCGGGCGGCTCGCTCTCAGGGCGTCCTCACTACCCTACAGCAGGAGCTGTGGACAGGCCTTGTTCCTCTTCCTCTGATGCAGCAGGCACTAGTGCACAAGCACCACCAGGTGAACGGCGGAATTGTGCAGAAGATGTGAATGGAATGGAATGCCAAGATTGTTGTTGTATTGCTGTGTTACAATGAAATTGATAACGCTACTCCATTTGGTGCAAAAATGAAATGAATAATCAAAATGAAAATCTAAAAATATTCATGCTGAGTAAAATATTATATAAATATCTAGTAAGTTTCTTTATATAGCCTGTGTTGACATCTACTCATGTAGCTTATTGTAGACAAATTGCTTCACTTGCACCTCTTTTTGTAAGTCGCTTTAGATAAAAGCCTCTGCCTATTGATTGTAAAGTAAAGTAAATAATTGTCTGCTTTATAAAGTTTGTGACAACTGTTCAAATTCTTGTAATGTGTCCTTGGGCATTACACTGATTCTGTAATGAGTTTGATTCCTGTACAGCGTGAAGTTGTCCGACCAAAACTGTATTGCATAAGTTGTTTTAAATGAAGCATTTGCTCAACAAAAGTGAAGTCTATCCTCTCAGGTGCGAATGGATGCTCTTGGATTGGTGTGTGAAAGCCATCGAAGCACAGAGACTCTCAGCAGTCAAGAAATGGAGCTAATCAGACACTTCCTGCCTTTCAATTTGAACATCCAGTCTGCAGGCGTCAGGCAGCAGACAGTCAGTCTGTTGAAGAAGGTACGATTCACACTGATGATGGTGATGATGATGATGGTGAACGCTTATTTAATGCTTGGGTAATTTGGGATGCGTTGTCAGTTGCTGTGTCGAGTAAAGGACAGTTCGCAGCTTCTGTTCAGACGACTGGATCAACATAAGAGTGATGGAGACCTACACGTCCTCAGCACCTATCAGGTAAACTTTTCTTTAAACTTTTTTTTTTTCAACCTACATGGTGCACATGTAAATTAAGTGGAACATGAATCCTAAAAGAGGATTATTCAAAAGGCAATTATGAATATTTTTCTTTAGTGCATTGTTCATGCCATGATTTTTTTTGACTCAGAACTGTTTCCCCCTAAAATGACTTTTTAGGTTCTGTACAGATCGTAACAGACCTGTACAGACAGTTTTGAGAAACTAAACTAGTAGAATGTTCTCAAACACAGAAGTGATATCGGAAATGTCAGTGCAAATCAGAATCTGAAATTTGCACACAGTACCAACTGACCCACTAGATTGGTTATTGGATAGCACAGGAATTTAATTTGTGCAATTCTGGCATGAATATCTTTTGTTATAAGAAGTTGACTTTGTTTTATTTTATGACTATAATTGGGTTGTGTCAATAGAATTGTGTAAAAATATGAAATTGATATAAAGTATAAATGTGGTATTACTAAATTGTTATTAATTTGTTAATAATTATGTGGTAATAAGCATAGTCACATGAGTCAGTTGTAGTGAAAATAAAAAAGTTTTTATGTGATAGCTTTTAAATGAATGTACAGTATTTTTTTTATTTATTTTTTATTTATTATTTTTGTATGTTGTATATATTTATGTCTCTGTGTGTCATTTTTCTTCTTTTTGTGTATTGTCAGGAGTTCCTGCACTGGTTTTGTGAGATGCTTTTCCAGGTTCTTCATCTAGGAGCGTCATTCTCCCGTTGTTTGATGGCTCTTCACCTTCTTGGTCTGATCGCTGAACACTTCGGCTTTAGCACAGGTTCTACCCAGCGATTTTAACTTCTCAACATCTAGTAGAAACCGGTGTTTTTGGCTGACAGAACTAGTTTCAGCATGGAATGATCCACGATAACTTTTGAATGATGATAGGAACATTTTCAAGTTTTAGTAACTGTTTTTCGAATGATGTTAAGAACATTGATTCTAAACACATGATTAATAGTAACACTTTTAGATTTGACAATTGATGATTTGCAATAAATACAAATGAATAGAAGTGGGGTCTGCTTTAGGTTTGGTCTGTCTGACATGTCTCCATTGTGCATCAGTAAACAAGGATCAGTTTGGCTTAATTCGATTGGCCAGAAACTTCTGACAACCACATTTTTGTGATTGACACATTATGATCATTATAATCACATTATGTTGTTTTTAACAAACGGGATGATAAGTTATTACTGCACCTTAATTTTGCTAACAATTATAATGCAACATATATTGCGAAACATGGTCTTTAAAGGCATCTGCTATATGTTTTTAGTATTTTGTTCATTTGAGTTTGTTTTACTCATCTTACTCATGCTTATGTATTTTCAGACGTGTCTGGTTTCGCTCTTGGAGATTCAGTGACTGAGTCTCATGCTCAGTCTGTGCTGAATTGTCTGGCCAGCAACTTCCTGGAGGTCAAACAGCTTGCCTGCAACCTTCTACAAAAACTGCCCTCCACAGCGGTGCAGCTTCAGGTCAGTGTTCCCATGATTTGTGGCCACAAGACTGTGAGCTTTTACTTCCTGTGTTTAGGAGCCTGACCAGCTGGAGCCTCTGCTTCAGGTTGCACTTGATCTCAACACGAGCACCAAACCTTTCGACAGCATCACTGCTGCTCATCTTCTCACCCTGCTGCTGCAACAGCAGAGCATGAAGGAGGCTTTATACAGATGCATCCAGAGGTGTAAACTGTCTCTCCAGACTGCTCCATACACTCATTCTGAGGAGTCTGAAGCTTCGGTCCTGGAGCAGAACATTCTTGCAGGTGCACATCCAGTAGAGCTTGAATGTTTTTTCCAAGACCCTTACAAATGCACACTTTTACATTTGTGATCAAATGTACATTTGTGCAATGCTTATTATATGAGTTCCAGAATAATTTTGATATTAGAGAATTGTGGACTGGTGCAATGGAGTAATATTTGATTTTTGCAGTGATCCAGTGGCTGATGGTGTGTCTGAAAGCAGAGATCCTGACGGCGGAGGCTTCTCTTCTCCAGGCCGCAGCCTCTTGTCCTTTATATGGCAGGGTTCACTGTATTACCGCAGTTCTGCAACAGCTCGACACCGGGTACAACTTCTCTTCAGTCTTCTGGTGGTGAAAGGAACTCTGAGTCATCTGGGTCTTCACTGAGATTGTGTGTGTGTGTGTGTGTGTGTGTGTGTGTGTGTGTGTGTGTGTGTTCAGGTCACTTATATTGTGGTCTGAGTGGAGGAGTGTTTCATCCAAGCTCATAGATCTGTGCTATAGACTGTCTGACGTGGTGTCACCGGTCATTCAGAGCTCGTCTCCTGAAGGCCTCATTCCCATGGACACAGAGTCTGGTAAATGCCCAAAACCAACATTTGAAGATGCTTAATGCTTAATTAGAAAATGTGTTCTTCACAGCGACCCCTGCTGGCCTGCAGAAGATCCTGCAGGAAATTCAACCTCGCGACACAAATGACTTTTTTACCAGTGCTAGAGAGCTGAACACCTGTGAAACAAGCCATTCCATTGAGCAGAACACTGTTCAAAAACCACAATCAGGTATTTTCAGATAACATCTTTTTAATGTATGTGCATTCAATCTCCTTTCAAACTCAGTCTTACTGCAAAACATGCACTGTCCATGAGAGGGCAGCATTCCTGTTTAAGTATAAGAGTACCAGAAAACCATACTTGGAGTAATTTTTACAGCAAGATATCCGTACTTTTACTCAAGTCACCAATTCCAAGAATACATGTTCACAAGTTGAGTAAAGTATCCAATTTTGAAAGGTCCTAAGTATTTTACTCATTATACACTTAATTTAGGCTCAAAAAACGACAAGAAATGTGAAAACACTTTTTATGAGGTTTTATTTTCTAGTATAGAAATTAAATTTACCACTTCATTGTTTCAAAAAAGCAGAACAAATTAGATGGAATAACAGAACAAAAAAGTCTGTCAAACTCAAATGTGCAAAAAGTGCAACCACTTATCCACGTTCATGTGATTTAACTCATAAATATCATCCAGTACCTTCCGCACCCTGCTGATGATTTTGCCTCGCTATCACAATTCAACAAGTAACGTATGTGGCAATTCAAATATAGTGGAGTAAATGGTTCATATATTCAATCACAATTGTAAAGTAGTGACTATAAATACTTGAGTAAAGTAACAAAGCATTTACTCATGTACCCTTGTTTAGGCGTTTGTGATGGAGAGGCCTATCGAGTCACTGCTCAGATGGTGCTGGTGTGTTGCTGGAGAACCATGAAGGAGGTGTCCATGCTACTTGGTCATCTGTGTCAGAGCATGACCCTGCACTGTCCGTTAGCTCCTGCGGACAACAATGGAGTCCTGACGGAGCAACAGGTCAGTTACTCACTTCATAAAGTGCATCAGACTATAGAACAGAACATCTAAGCCAATAGGATTTTGAGTAGAAATCTAATTTACTAAGATTCATCCATTCACTCCTATTCTGCCCATGAGGACGACATACAATTTGCGATTTTATGCTTAAGATATGTCTGGTTTAGCCTTTTTTGTCTGTTTATTTGTCTATTTATAAACTGGACTCCCAAACAAGCCAAAATCTGTAATGTGAGGAAGATGTAATGGAGAGTGGAGGTTTTCCAGTAAGCAAATCATTTTGAGCTCTGAGGCAAGATGCTNCTATTCTGCCCATGAGGATGACATACAATTTGTGATTTTATGCTTAAGATACGTCTGGTTTAGCCTTTTTTGTCTGTTTATTTGTCTATTTATAAACTGGACTCCCAAACAAGCCAAAATCTGTAATGTGAGGAAGATGTAATGGAGAGTGGAGGTTTTCCAGTAAGCAAATCATTTTGAGCTCTGAGGCAAGATGCTGAAACCAATTACGGCCTAAAATATGATGTGAACAGTCCCTGGAGAGTTGTCAGGAAATGTGAGTTGAGGGCAGCTGAACCTGCAATAAAAACACTATATACTGTATAATAAAAGTTCTGTTATGAAACAACTACATTTTTGCCTTTAATTGTAGGCCTCGGCAATGAAAGATGTTGCATGTTGTCGAAAAACTTGGCCCAGTATTTTATGCTGCAAAAATTATACACAAACCAGATCACACATTTGAATCCTGTATGTTTCTCTAAAAGCATGGTTTCCTGACATACAATGTCTAATGTCCATTTCTTTCACAACATCACTTTGAAATTTTGATCCATGCTTTTATCACTACTCGATTAGATTATTGTAACGCTCTTTATTCTGGTCTGAGCCAGAAATCGCTTTCCCGGCTACAACTTGTCCAAAATGCTGCTGCCCGGCTTTTAGTAAAAACGAGAGGAAATATTCATTTAATAATTTAATTAACGATTAATGTGCTTGACAAATACCGTGATGCGAATTTTGAATCATTAATGAATAAAAATCATTTTTAGTAGTTAACAAGGAGAAATTGTCTGAATACGAGGAATCTTTGTTCGTTTTCATAGTCGTTCTTTGACTGATCACTCAAGGGTCAAATGGATTTTCTGACCATTCCTCTTGAAAATACTGAGTTGAATGAAGACAATTCAATGCATTCATTGGGGTTGAGGCCTAGACTGGCTTCTCAAATAGTTTTATTCCCAACTGTTGAATCCATTTTGTCGTTTATCTACTTGCATTGGTTTTCATCATCGTCTTCATTGATGGACACACTGGCTCAAGATGGCTGCCAGTGCTTGGTGTTGTTTACTGGATGTAGATATGACTCCCACTGTGTTCGCCTTCAGTCCTCACCTGGCCTCAAAACACAAGCTTTCATTTCAGACCATCATGCTGTTTAACAGGCCGACTGACTTTCCTACCCGGCATTCTTCACAAATAGCTTCCTTTTTTCCCACACGCGCTCAACCCGCACAGGACCGCACTCACCAGGTTTTTACACCTGAGATGTTGGAAGGCATTCCAACGTGTCATACACGAACCACATTCTCTCAGGATAATTTGATGTGGTTGTCTGTGTTTGTGTAGCGCTGTTCAAGAATCAAGTTGATGTCTCTGCATAGAGTTGTGCTTTTTCTCAGAGTCGTCGTCGTCTTCTTTCCAATGCTTAGAAATGTGTGATAAGATGATTTTAGGCACAATAGATGTCAGTGATAGTGTGTGTGTGTGTGTGTGTGTGTGTGTGTGTAGCTAACACCACCACCAATCCAGGTGCCGTTATCTACGTTTAGAGGTGGTGTCTCTGTGAATGACATCAGCTCCTAATGGCCCAGAAATGGAAAGCATTCAAGATAAAGTAATGTAAAATATATAGAAAATCTACATACAAAATTGATATAACATTCAATCTAAATTTAAAAACGTTTTTTTTTTTTTTAAACATGATCCTTGGACATTAAATATTTACACTTAAATACACTTTTAGGAGTCATAATAGCTTTAATAATTTGGAGAAACATGTGTAGGTTTAGTGGATGGAAAAATTCTGGCTTTGAACCATTATTTTCCAAAGTAGATACTCTGTTTGTCAGTGGTGTGTGTTGTTGAGCCCAAATTGCTTGATCAAACGTTCCCACATTTTCTGTGATGGATCGCTGCACTTTCCAATTCCAGAGGAACTCGACATCATCTGCTGAGTGAGAAACACAGAGTAAATCACTGCTATTTGATATCAGTGAAGGCTTGAGAGTGGTGATTTGGGATCGGTCAGTCATCGAAAGCATTTCTTTTCCACACACTGGACTTTAACAGATGGATGTGGAGAAATCCAGTGATGTCACCGATGCGGTTAGCACTGCATTCCCTGTCGTTATGTAAGGGATGCGCTAATGATAAGGCTGGGATTCAAATGGCTTTTTCCAATCCATATTTTATTGAACAAGCATCTGTTTATGACAGCAATAGTTCTGCTTCCAAAATGCCTGTTCTGCATCCTGTTTTTTTTTCCCCCCTTGAGTTGCTGTAGAAACTCAGCACATGCTTTTGGACCAAGGAAAGACCATAAAAACTGCAAAACAATATTTATTTAAATAATTTCATTCCTAAAAGGGGGAGAAGAGTGGTTGTTTCAGTGGTCGTTACTAGTCGTTACCAGGAGCCAGACCACTGGGCACTGAGCATTAAAAAAACTGAGCACGAAAAAAAATAACATTGTTAAAAACTGTGTATTGCAGAATAGGCTCAAGATATTAATAATTCACTTAATCTTTTTATCTATATATTTGGCACCTTTCGAGACCCTCAACCTAGTCGATTTCTAGAAGAACACACACGCACACCAATTTCCCATCAGAGCAGCTCACTCACATCTTTGTTTCTATTCATCTGAAGCAAATGTTTTTGGACTTATCACAATTGTTCTTACCGAAAAACACTGTTACACTCCTAGTCTTGTCTATCTTCGGATCTAATGGTCTTGCTTTTTTAGATGGGCTAATCTACAGCTAAGAGAGTTAGGTCTGTCTGGTATGCTCATGAGAACACGGTCTCCGTCCTCGACTCTCCTGAACTGGGAGGTCATGAGTAATTCATATTAATCCACAGGTTAAGTACGATCGGATTAGGTTGGTTAGCTGCATTTGTTGGTTGTGAGAGCTGATTATTACAGTCTCAGTGTTTGTGAGAGTCTCAATTTCATCCGTAATACGTCACTGAAAATTTCATTCATGAAGAAACTTAAAAACTCAAACACTTGAAATGTAATGTGTAGCAGCATCGCCACTTGCGTCTTACAAGGGCAAGTTTGTAAAGCTTTGTTGGCATTAACAATTATGGGCTTTTTTTTAAATTAGTTTTTAAAAATGATTACTCAATTATACTGCAATAAACTGCACTGGTATCACTTTTCCCTTGTTTAATCTTTATATCATCAGTTTCCTGATCCACGGCAGCATTAAACTGGATCTAAGCTCTATTTAGGTCCTTTTACCCTGACGTAATCATCCGGTAGTTTCAGATATTTCTCAGCACATATCAATTGCCAGCAAAGTTCGATGGTGGAGGTTTAGATGCAAACAGGAAGCCTGAATAAACTCTCGGTGAAGCATTTTAATAATCGTTTATCGTTCAAAACATCGTAGGACCAAGAATGATGTGTAGAATAGAGCAAAGGTTCCCAAACGTTTCCATTCCATACCCAGGCGGTCAGTTTAAATTTAAATAATTAAACCACATCTGAATATATTCATCAAGAATATATGTTTTTGCTTTTGTGCCATCTGCAGATTGATGGTAATATTTTGTCTTCATTTTTGAAATCTCTTTTTTTCTCTAGTTATAAGATAGCAACTCATTTATCAATAAGTGAAACTAACTTTCTTATTGTCTCAACAATTTTGCAAAAATCCTTCATTGTCGTGCGCTTCAAAGTTTTAAAAGTGTTTCCAACTTGTTCCGCAAAATCTCAAGTTTGTATTCAAGTAATTTACTTGAGTGAAATCTTTTCAAGTATGGTTAGACATACTAAAAATTCTTTAGGCCTATAGAATTTTAATGGCGTTTTATGAAGTTGATGAAGAAATGAAAACTGGAAAATTTTTCAGTAATGACGTGACAGGAGGGAAATATTTCATAGTTTTACCTCTATTTATTCCACACGTAAGAGAATGTTTCAGAGAGATTAAGCTCCACACACTCCATCACACGTTTGCACGTGACAGTGTAGCAACTATGAACACTCCAGTCAGTGCTTTCAGAAAGACTTACATTGTGTTTTCAAGTTTTACATGTAGTTTAGTCACCGGTTGTTTCTTTGCTTTGTAAAATTAAGATAGAAGTCTATAATAACAACAATACAATTCTATTGAATTAGTTGACATTGGAACCACTAGCTTTTAGTTTTGTGTAGAATATCCAAGTGTCTCATCCGACGTTTCTCTATTTGGCAGGTGGAGGATGTGGGGAAGTATTTTCGGGAGCAGTTGCTTCAGTCTCGTCACAGGGGGGCGTTTGAGTTGGCCTACGTGGGCTTTGTTCGACTCACTGAGATGCTCTGCAGGCAAGTTCTCCATTGTCAACTTACTCGCTAAGCTGTTTCCATCTAAGCTGGGTGAGATGTTAATTTCTGTTCCCAAGATAAGTGTAAACGACATGAAATTGAAATTGATTTTAATTTGGAACTAAATTGAATTAGAGAGTCACTTCTGAAGTGACGCTGCGGTATACGGAACCATGAAGTTAGATGAGGCCAATATAGACTAGTGAAGTACTGCAACATTTTCAAGAATGAAAAACGGAATTTTAAAAGTCCAGTATTTTTCTGTTGAGTAAAATTTCAGTATTTCTAATTCAAATTGAAAAGTGGAGCGTATGCATTATTTGGCCAATCGGATTGCTTGTGTTGCAGAACAATGATAAAAACATACATTCTGGCTTTAGCTCTCTGGATGAAAAGATGGCTCCCTTGTCATTATTTAGTCAAATTTTCCTCATTAAATTCCAAGCCAAAGGCCTCAGTGTGCATCTTTGTTGATATGGGAATCATCTGGATTGCTCCACCAGAACCTCCGATGTTGTACTTGGCAGCTTTACATTAACCCAGAACAATTTCAGTCTCCCTGTTCTCCATCTCTGCTCCCCCCCAGTTGCTCCTGAAGCACAAGCTTCAAATAATCTGGGAATTCAAAACTGTCAGCATCTGGAAAAGTGTGATTAAGTGAGCTTTGGAATGTCGTTTCTGCTCTGAGACGATGGAAATGGACAAAAGCCACATCAGGAGAATTCTGTGTCTAAAATTTAATCCAGCGTTCTGGGTCAATCTCTCTCAAACCTTTTGAGTC
>SOMO01000062.1:3032550-3044936 GCA_028128575.1 Paedocypris carbunculus
TTTTTTTTTTTTTTTTAACCCTGATGACTGTCAGTTTTTGTCATTGGCTTTCTCTCTCGCTCTGTCTCTGTCTCTCAGAGATTGTTCTATTTTATAAAAATCTGTCTTCTCATGTTTCTTCATGAACATGTACACGCATATTTTTTATTATTCATTGTAACTGGTTTCTTCTGCTTTTAGTGAGTCTTGTCTGTTCCTCACCTATTTTCGTGTTTCTTCCAGGTTCTTTCACTTCTGCGCTCTTACCTGGCAGACACTCACCGCCCGAGCTCAGGGGGTGAGCAGGGCTGTCCCATCTACTCTGCCCTGGTTCCTCGACTCTGGCTCGCTACCAGGTTGGCATTGTATATTTTTCTATTTGTGTAAAAGGGTCTTTTTGCTCTTTGCTCACTGACCCAGAACACAGATTACTGCACCGCAGGAGGTGCGACCTTTGACCACTCAGTCATTTACACTGATGCTTTATTACAAGAGCAGAGATGTGAAAGAACTAACAAAATGGATTATTATTTGACTCAATTTGTAGAAGTTGGTACGATATCACTTAAGTAAAAATATAATCCATTATTTAAAAATATCCATTCATATAAAAAAAGAAACATTGATAATACTAAGACTAAAAAGCTTAGATCTCACTCAAATCACAAGTGTGAATTGTGTTAATAAATATATTTCCAATGTGCTTTTAATTATACAGTAATCGTACAATGTTATTTTTATTGTGAATTGGTCTGACTCTTTGTTGGATGTACTCTTTGTTGGATGACAAAGTGGATCTTACATCCAAATAGTTTTCCTTTAAATATTGTTAATATAAAAGACCAAGTCAACTTTATTTATAAAATCACTTTTAAAACAGCAGACTGACCAAAGTGTGTTACATTAAAAAACATAATCACATAGTACAAAACACGATCACAATAAAATTAACAAATAATTATATATATTGCTAAAAAGCACAAAACTGAAAGGACTAAAATGAATGACTAAAATTGACTAAAATAAAAACCAAATTTCATGCTGGGTCATATGCCAAGGAAAAGAGATGGGTTTTTAGCATCGATTTGAAATTTGACAGGGTAGGTGCCTGACTAACCTGCAGAGGCAAAGCGTTCCACAGACTCAGACCCACAGTGGAAAATGCCCTATCACCTCTGAGCTTGCGCTGTGTCTTCGGCACACAGAGAAGCAGCTGGTCAGCTGATTGGAGTGACTGAGTGGGTGAGTGCACACACAGCAGCTCAGAGAGGTATGGGAGGGCAAGACCATTTAAATACTTAAAAGCCAATAAAAGAATTTCAAAATGTACTCTAAAATGGACAGGTAGCCAGTGTAGCTAAGCTAAAACCGGTGTATTGTGCTCTCTCTTTCGGAGTTCTTGAACTACAGCCGCTGTTCACCTTAAAACCCAGGTTAGTGACAGTAGGGTTAAAAAATGGTTTTAGAGGTCCAAGGTCCACTTGAGATGACCCACCGCTGGCGCTCCGACCGAAGACAATGACCTCACCTGACCACATTCAATCATGTTTACTCCCTCACAAAACACTCTTCTCCAGCCAGATCACTCTCTTGTATATTCCAACCAGTCTTGATCAGTTGCTTCTGCATTCCTGCTCATGTATCGTAATGCTTCTTGTAGTTTTCTTTTAGGTGGCCATTTTGATTTTTGTAGTCATATCTAAGGTAATGTCTTATATCAGCATTACATATTTACTATTGATGTCACATCTCACTCTGAACTAAATTAAATGTGTAAACACAGTTACAAAAAACAGTTAAGTTCTGGTGAACTTTAAGTTTTAAAGGAATAAACTGCTTATTACATTAACTTTTATAATCTAGTGCTGGTAGGTATTAAAGATCCTGGAAACTTTACACAGTAATTACAGTAAATACAGTTTTGCGTAATACTGTGTCTTATACAAAAAGAAACTAAAATATGAATCCAGACATTCAAAGAACAGAGTCAGTGTTATTAATATCTCGGTGATGAAATTCTGACGTCAGCCCTGAACACTGGCCCTCTTGTTCTCTGCCACACACACACACACGCACCTGATCCGTTCAGGACACACACACTCTGCCACAAGTTTCCCACCAGAACTACAGTTGCTCTTTGATTCCGCTACGAAGACTTTTCCTTTTATGCCCATGTGATGTGTAGCATGAATGCGGTTGATAGTAATAACATAGTTTCCCTCATAAGTGTGTCAGCATTATTGCCCGGTAATAAACCTATTATTCCGATCTGCTTTATATGCACATACACACACATTCGAGCTGTGCAATACTTTTAAACAAACATCAAATCTGCAACACGCATTTGTTAAAATGTAAACAAGTCCGTGTTTCTTCATTGTGTGTCTATGTGCTTTTTACTTGTGTGACGTTGTTAATCTTGTGACGTTTAAGTGTTTCTAATATTTCTTGCCGTTCTTTAAAGCCTGAAATGTTTGACACAGAATCAATTAATCGCTGAAACACACACAGTCTTTTGGAATGAAGGATCAGTGCTGCGGCAATCACTGACAGTCACTCTTGGGCTCGTCCACAGATCCAATCCATGTCTGGTGACACGCTCTGTGATTCTGGATGTGCTGGTGTGTTTCTGTGGCAGTTCCTCTGTTTTTTTTTCAGGTAAGAGACTGAAGCACACCGGTAGGTAACGTGTTTATATACACACACGCACACACACACACACACACACACACACACACACACACACACACACACATTATGTTTCAGTCGTTATTGCTTACACTTAAGGAAAAAAATATGTTTAGGGGTTGACGCCTAAAAAGATTTTGAATTTTTCTCTGTGTCACAATCTGATTTCGCGTTGCTTCCTCAAATAGAGTAATTTAGATGTATCAGAATTAGTTTTGAATTGGCCGATTCTGGTCCAATCTTTCCTTGATATTTGAGCCATGATGGAGGTGTCTTGAATCAGTTTTGTTACAACCGTTACAATTTGTTACAACCGGCCATAGGTGTGTGTGACCAGAGGAGAATCCTGACTCATTACCTGATTACCTGACCAAAAAGCTGTACTTTACCATAGTCAAAACTGAGTGAACGACTCAGATGAGGTGATTATTATTTTATAGAAACTTATTTCACATTGACATTGAGATAAGAAAAGATTACAGTGTAAGATCACTTTATTTTACACTAAGTTGAAGGCAACTAAAAAGAGAGGCTTCTGTAGCCTCGTGATTGGACCAATCTCAGTCCCGCTGTTTAGTTATTTAGAAATATTTAACATATTTCCGAATAATTTTAACCAAAAATCTGAACAGGACATCCCCAGTATTCATATTTTTAATTAGAATTTGGTGCACATCCCTTAGTGCGTGTCATAATATGATGAAACTTAAGACAGTAGGTCTACTAACTCTGCTAGAAATTAATTGTGGCATTTTTGTTAAATGATGCTTATTTTTCACCTGATGGCAGTATTGTGCATTGATGACTTAAACCCTGCCACTACTGCTTGCAGCTATATTTATATGTTTTGATATAAATATTTTGATATTTATATGAATTTTTCTCATCGTTTGAAGTTCCATTTTGTTTTTTTGTTTTTTTTTTTTCAACTTATCATCTTTAAATCTTGTGCTTTTATATGAACATCTTGTATTGTAAATCAGGAGTGTCAACCTCAATTGCACGGGGGACCAAAATTCAAAGCGCACTTCATTTCGAAAACCAAAAATGAGAAATGTTTAAAAATCACTCAAAATATGAGTGTGAACATAATTGTGGATCAAAAAAACAGGACTACCATTCCAGAATAAATACATTAAAACTCGAAAATCACTTATTAACAGTTGTTTGCGGGAACTGTTTGGAGAACGTGTCCTCTGTAAACATGTGATGGTGGTTGTGACTCGCTGCTGATTTCAAGTAGTAGGATTCTGCCCATGTTCGTTTGGATCTCGTCCATATCTTCAGCCGCTCAAAATCTCTTGCTGTTGTATAGTCACATAGTCATTTAACCCTGTGACCACGTCCAATTCCCTACCACTAGGCCAAGACTGCCCACAGAGAGAATCTTAATGTGTGGATAAAGTGCTGGAGGTCAGGCTCTGTGACAGAAGAGAAATGCTAAACCGTCTCTGATGGATGGTCAGTCCTACCCATGTGACCCGGTGAAAAAGAGCGCAGAGTGTTTGCAGCCCCATGTGTCACACACGTGTGCACGGCGGCCGTGTTTATTGCCTTTAGACCCTGTATTCCACCCTCCTACCTTCACTTACATAACCCGCCAGCACACGCAGATTTATTTATCTTTTACATCCTTTAATTGTCCATCACTCTTTCCTTTGCCATATGCCTCTGTCTTTAGCTTGAGATTCTTTTCCTTTCACTAAATTCCTTCCGTCATCCGTCATCATTTACTTTTTTATTGCCGTTTACACACGTTTTGTATATTTATCATGAATTCAGGTCATGTTTTATAATTCAATCAATACACAAAGTAACTGTTTTGGATTCTAAAATAAGAGTATAATTTGAAAAAATAATTTTCAAGAATTTGTTTTTCTCGAGTCATGTGATTGTCTGTCCGTCTAAGTAGCAATACATCCTTCTATTTATTCCATCTTTTCTTTTTTTTCTCCGTTTTATTCTGTCTTTTCTATTGCTGTCTTCCTTCAAGCTTTGCTTTTCTCTTTTTTTTCATCTCTTTCTTACTGATTCTACTTCTGTCTGTCTGTAACTGCACCATTTCCATTTGCTTCCAAACTTTTGACTGAAAGGGAAGGAAGAAGAGAGAGAGAGAGAGAAAAAAACAGGGTTTGATCACTCAACGGTCAAACACTGATACCTGTTTCTTTCACTTTTTCCTGTTCTTCAAAAATGTCGTCATCTCTTTCTTTCTCTCGGTCAGCTTCCTGCGCACATCTGCTACACACGTTCCTCCATCGCCCGGGTTTTGTTTTTCACAGTTTGGGTAATGATGGCGTAGCGTGATGTGTGTGTGCTGAAGCGTTGGTGTTTACTGCCATAGAGCGCACAGACGGCACACTGTCCCCCTGCTCCATAAACTCTTGCCGAACACTTAGAAACAGAAAGCTTGCACACGTACAGTGACCATCATAAAACCGCTGCATTTGGACCGTGCTGATGAAGAAGAGCTTGGCTGCGCACGGATGCTGCTAACGTCTCGTGCTGTTGGATGGTTTGATGCTTTCACCATCAGCGCAAGTGATACACGGGCGACTTTTGTTCGTTCGGAGTATGTTTATGTTTGTTTGTTTTGGGTAAACCTTCACCCCCCCTCATTTCCAGCAACACTACTGAAATAACTATTATAGTTCTTGTCGTCCTCTGTTCTTTTGACTGTTTATCCATGTCACATTTTCTCTTTAACGGTCCACCTCTCTGGGAAGAGATAATTTACCTTTATTTGGTAATATTACCCAATATTGATAATACAAAATATGATGCCATAAATTGCAAGGCAAAATTTAAGCTGTCAATAGTATAAAAAAAGTATAAAAAATTCCATTAAGCGCAGACATTCAACACACTATTTATAGACAAAGACAAGTCTTCAAGTAACTTGCAGAGAATGGTAGAACCATTTTGGAATCAAGTTCAAATCAACATCAATGAACTTCCTTGTGATTAAAATCACTGTGTTAATTTTTGTTCTAAAAACCCCAAATTTTGTATTTCAAGTTGCAATGCAGAACATACTATGGCATAGCATAACATGTAGAATAAAAACAATATTTATTGAAAGTGTCCAGTTAATTATTGTTTAGTACAAGTGAATGACGTGAGGTTCTTTCCCTTCACGATGTCGCTGGTGAGACTCACATCATCTGAATGAGTTTTACTGCAGTAATCAGCAGGTTTTCTCTCTTCTATACTTCTGCTCTACTGCAGCGAGAGTGAATCGTTTAGATAGTAATGTAATACACGTGTATTAGACACATTAGATTAAACTCGCATGCGTAACTAATGACATTTGAAATAATCGGTTTTATTTTACAAACACATTTTATTAAAGTTTAACTCGCTCGCTATATCACAAACGATCTTGTAGTGTGACCTGTTGGGGTGGGCGGGGCAATGGCGGAGATCCACTCGGAGGGAGAAGTCCGCGCAGTTGTCCGAGCCTCCGTATATTGAAACGCGAGCGCAAAGATCTGTGCTCAACTCGAGCTGCTCATGCCGGCACAAAAATCGGGACGCTCGTGCACAAATCCTTTAAAAAAAATTTACACACTGTAGAAAAGGTAGCGCCAAACAGATCTCGCGAGATCTCGTGCAACAAGATATTGTCACACCCCTAATAAACACCTTTGGGAGTAAATGAAATATAACCATGATTTTCAGGGAAACATTTTTATGTTTGTGTCACAACTCAAATCCATTTTAATTAACACCATTCTTGCATTGTGTGTTCTGCTCTAGATGTTCAGCTGAAGACTCTACGTGAGAAAGCGCTGCACATTCTGAACTCATCGGAGCTGGTGGGACCTCCGAGTCCGGGCGACCTGAACCTCTCAGGCCCTGGTGCCGCTCAGTATCTGCAGAGTCTGTCTGGGCTGGTAATCGGTGTCTGTGTGGAGTCTCCAGGTTCTGAGGGCTTTCAGAGGAACCTGCTGGAGCATCTCTTCTGGTGTCAGCACTATGAGGTTCGACTGTTTGCCCTGGATCAGCTGCTGCGGAGGCTTCAGAACACAAAGGAAGAACCTCAAGACGGTTTGAGACCGCTTCTTCCCTTCCATCTCGACGTGTCCAGTCTGACTCGCTTAGCTCTTCACGAAACGCATTCCGAGTGTCAAGCGAAGGTGAGGAAAGGTCTGAATGTCTCACTTCACTTCCTGTTCTTTCGCAAGCTAATTACTTAATCTTTGTTTTTCTAAATGCTCCTTACTTAATATTTCATGGGCTTCATTCACAATTAATCTAAGCTTAGTCCTGGCTATGAGAACTAAGGTGTGAGTTTACTTCCTGTTTAAAGAGAAAGGTTCAATTCTTCAAAAATTCAAGCCAATCATCAATAACAGCTCTGCTGATCAGTCAACTTTGCTGAAACAGTGTGTTTGTGTGTGTGTGTTTGAGAGAGAGTTCTTAAAAGCTATTTTATTGGCCAAATGTTAATGTTTAAAGTGCTGCTGTTTCAGGCTCTCAACATGGCTAGGTCTCCATGGTAACTTCACCAAAGCAATCTGGGTAGGAATGAGAAAGGAGTTCATGTTCTTCCTTTCAGATCAGCCTCAATAACTAGAAACGTTAACTCTTTATCCACCCTCCGAGAGCAAATTCCACCCGAACAGAGCGGTAGCTTAGCCAGGCCGAAGCATAATTGAGAGCAGAGGCCATTAAAATCACCCATAAAATATCCTAATTTAGCACTTGTGCGCTCAAAAAATAATCAACCTAATAAGCCTGAAGAATGTCAACAAACCCGAACTGCGAGCTACCTGGCCTGTCACGGTGGAGGGCTGGCGGGGGTCCGGGGAGAGGAATAACAAGTCTTCCGTTCACTCCCTAGCTTTCAGGGGGTACCCGAGGGCCAGAAACTCTCCAGATGTGGTTTAATGTGGAGCATGGTGGTATGTTTCTAATAGACGGGAGAACGGGATGTAGGTATGGATCAAAGAATAATTTGTGTAGGGGTGTGTGTGGCGAACGACGAAATTTCCGATATTCGTTCAACGTCCCACCTGATTTATCCCTCGTTTGTGATGCAATGCTCTGTCCGAGTCTGTGTTTCACGCGACTTGAGTTAAGTTTACATTTTTGGTATATTAAGCATTACATTTTCTCGCAGATGGAGCTTGAGAAATTTCAGTATAACCTCAAATCGCCTAATAATAATTTATGCTTATAGTAGATACTACAAACAACTAGGGAAACACTGGTACGGTAAAAGAATTGCTCTCACTCACACACACACACACACACACACACGGTAAATCAAACAAACTTCATTTCGGTAGCACTTTTGATTTCTAAAATATGATTTTTTAACATCATAAATAGTTTTCAATTTTCCAAAATGTTCAGAAACGTTCACAAACACACGAACAACAAAAGCCTAAAAAAGATCTGACTCTTGTCCAGCCTTTTGTTTAACTTTAGCAAGACATTACAGATTGTTGACTTTGTCCAGCTGTAAATTAGTAGGGCTGGACAATCAATCGAAAAAGCAACCAGGCGTTGCAGGTTGGAACCTAGGAAGATAGCGACCAGAACTGAAGTGTATTTCAGCAAGACCCTGAACTTGATCTGCTCCACAGGCGCCACGGCTCGAGTTTTGTGTTCTGGCCTTCCCCAATTCATTTTTATGTGGCATTCTGAAAAAGTAAATGCCCACCTCTGACCTCAAGTGACAATGTGAGTGACGGTGATTGATTCTTTCACCATTTTTCCCACAGGTTTTTCAGATTCTCAGCCTCCTCCCTGGTTCTTCTCTGCTGCCCTGGAGAGATGGGATGACGTCTCTGAGCTGTCCGGAGGTTTTAGAGCATCTCCTGACGCTGCTGGAAGCCTCGACACTAAGGTGATCCATCACAGCTAGTCTTGAGTGCTGATACCCCTCTCTTAACCTGCAGCTCGCCGTTTACTGCCCGCTCAGTACATGAAACCACTTCAAAGCATCATTGTATGATTTAAAACGGCCCATACGAGTATCGCCTGCGTCTGGGCAGTTTTTGGCCAAGTGGGGAGAGTTGAACTTGCAACCAAAACGTTGCGTTTTAATTCCTACGGGACAGGAGCTTATCAAGTCTTTGAAGGAATTAAAAAAGTTGATCTGGCTGCATTGATGAAAAACAAAAAAATTGTCAACCCATTGTCAAGTGATATAGGTTGTGAAGTTTCACTGTACATTCTCTAGCAAATCAACCGTTTCAGCGCGTCAAGAAAAGCGCTGATCTTAATGTTTGCTCTGTTTTTAATGAATAGCGTTGAATCTAGGATCCTTTCTATTCAATTTTAAGCATAAAGAACAGGATTGGCCGACAAAGCCCTCAGTTTTGACCGTCAGCACGCTTGTGATCGAAACGCATAAGAAACATCTGCGACGTGGAAAATATGCACTATAATGTGTGGCAGAAATGTAAAAAAAAATGCTGATGGATGACTTAGATTTTATCAAAATGGAGGTCAGAGGTCATCTGTAAAAAGCTGTAGGTTACAAACGTGTTGAGCTTTGAAAAGTTGTTAAATTGTTTATAACTTGCAACAGCAAACATGTTTCTAATATTTAATTTGTGTGATAGTTCTTGTCACATATTTTGTATGATAAAATTGTAAAGCAAAATATGGGAGTTAAAAAAATATAGTGTGTGAGTGAACGGGTGGGTTTTGAGAGTATTTGTGAAATTTTCTGAAACTGTGTGTGTCAAACATTCGTAACAAGTGTGAACAGGCCAGCACTTGTTTAAAAACACTGGAAATACTTTCTTTTTCAGGAAACCGGGTAACACACAAACGACACGCATTAAATCCAAATGGTACATTTGAAAGCAGAATTGTATCTTTGTTGTAGCAGTTTTGCCCGGTCATGTCTCTTCGGCCGCCGGACACAGATTTCCTTGGGCGCGCTGTTCTCAGGAAGCCTTGGATGTGGCTCCGACTACAAAAAAAGCAGCACATACCTGCGGTCGCCGTCCACACTTGGCACATCAATCAGCCTTTCGTACCTCTGGCCAGAGATTGATTTACACATTAAAGCTGGGCTACCTGCGCTTTCACTCTCCCGGTGTTCTTATCCCGGTTATTCCCTATAATTTGAGGCTCCGCAGATGCTGGAAGCTGGTGCTTGTTTGATTCTGTGGTCGGCCCTTAGGAAGCAGGTGCAGCTGCTCTGTTGTTCTTGGCTCCTGCAGGGGCCCCGGAATAACAGACACCTTCAGATCCCAGCACTGTGAATTCAGGCCCTCGGTGTACGATTACAGAGAGTCTCGGGCGGTTCAGCGGCGTCAAACACTTCTCTGTGTTCCATCGGTGTGACCCGATACGGATCTTTTGTGGCCATGACAGTCGCTCTGTGATTAAGCAATACCCCAAAAAAACATGTGTATTCCTGTCTCACCTGCTCTTCGTCTGTTTACTAGTTTTTATAGCTGCTGGAATTTTGGACCAAATTTAGCCGAGTTGTTTTTGTTTTGTGGTTTGATTCAATCGTGGAAATATGAAAAGTGTTATTTCCTGGATTGGGCAATTTGAGGAAATTGGTGAAATCTTTTCCAGTTACAGATGTGCTGTTGGCTTTGAAATCAATTGTGAATTAAAAGTATTATTTGATGGTTGTTTCTTTCTTGACATTTTATGGTATTATATGAACTAAATATTTATATATAAATTTAATGATAACTATTTTATTATAGTATTCTAACTATACATATATAATATAAATTGATGTTCACATTCATTTCTTGAATATGTTGTTTCTTTTTTTATCAACTCTTACGAAAAGGTGGTGAGACAACACACAGTGGGCCGATTTATTTTCTTAATTTTTGATTATGTATTAATATTATTATTTGATTAATTTAATTCAATAATTAATATGATTGACTTTTAGTAAAGTAAAGTGAGCGAGGGACCACATTGAAATTGTGCTCTGCATTTAACCCGTCCAGTGAAGTACACATACAGAGTGAAGCGAACACACACACAAACTCGGAGCAGTGGGCATCCTAAATCATGGCATGTGGGGTTCAGAGTCTTGCCCAAGGACACTCAGTTGCAGAACCAGCCATAGGGGGATTTGAACCTGCAACTTTTGGGACACAAGTCCCCTACACTGGATCACAACTTCCCTTCACAATTCTTCACTGTTTAAAGGGGTTAAAATCAGAAGCCTGACAAGCATATGTGTTTTGTTGTGTTCCAGTGTGGAGCTTCACTGTTCTGCGCTAGCCCTGACGTCACGACTGGTGGCCCACCTGTCTGAATCCGTTCCCCAGGTGAGGAAGAAGATAAAACCTATCTCAAGCCAGCTCAGCTGGACACACAGTCTTTCTGAATCTAGGCTGGAGCAGATTACACACACTTCGCCTTCCCTCACATCTTACTGCAAATACGGAGGCCCCGGAAAATACCTTGCATATGTGCTTTAGCTTAGCCGCGGAAACTGTTTGATTTCACACACGTGGTTAAGAGCTGTTAGTGTTATTTGTGGGTCATTGAAATGTCGTGAACGGCTGTCGGACAAGGTGTGTCGGGCGGAAGGGGGCCCAGGGCCTCAGGGACTCATCTTCGCTTGCTTCTTTAGGGCGTGAGCTCCGCCGTGACCGCCTGCCTGGGTCGATGGGGGGCGCTGGTGGTGCAGGGCTGTGGTGAAGATCAAGCCACAGAGGTCAAGCTGAAGTCAGCCGAGGTGCTGGTGAAGGGCGTGCCGACCCTGTTGACCTCTCCAGACTTGCCTCTGGGTCAGTGCACCAGAGCCGGACACTGGACTCACATCTGGATTCAAGCTGATATTTCGTGTGTTTTGGTTGTTTTAGGCTTCGCCCAGACTGTGGCGCTCTGGAAGAGCTTGTTTGTGTTGCTGCAGGATGAAGATTCTGACGTGAGGGATGGAGCGGCTGAGTTCACCTGCTACATCCCGTCTCATCTACACAGTGCAGGTACTCACACACTGAGAAACAAACCTACACACACACACACAACACTCAGAAGCATGCCCTTGTCAACCCATTCACACAAACACACATACTCCGAAACAATCTCTCACAACCACCCACTCACCCACACACACACACACAGTCTTCCTGAAGACTCAACACAAGTTTATGAAGGTCAGTAAGCATTCAAAGAAATCAGAATGTGTGTGTGTGTGTGTGTGTGTGTGTGTGTCTATGGGTATGTGTGTTTTATTTTATATTAACCCCGCTAGCGCTTTAAACAAAGGAATGTTCATTGCATTCAGTAAAATACTGAAATCTCTTTAAACTTGTCCTGGGATTCAAACCCACCACCTGTTGTTAACACCAGCTCAGAAACCTGTAGCATTCTCAGTGAGGTGGACGGAAAAGAGGTTTGTTTCAGTCCATAAATCCTTCACATCAAAGGCGTCTTCCCCACATTCTGTGACACGCTGATATCCTGCTTCGTGTTTGCCAGAACAACAACAGCCGTGACGGGAAAGAAAACGTCTCGTTGCCTTGAATTGAGTTTGTGTTTTGTTTTAATGGATGTGGTTTTGTTTTCACTTTACGCCTCTACTCGAATCTGGGTTTTTATGTGCCCTATTAAACTCTCCTCATGGTCATTCTGTTTTATTTGTTTAAATTGTACAAAAAATGTCATTTCTAAAGATGCATTTTTGACTCAACTAAACATTATTCTTATCTTAAAATTATTTATTATTAGGTTGCTTAATGGTTAAAAAGTAACCATTTAACCCCCCCCCC
>SOMO01000062.1:3052754-3073235 GCA_028128575.1 Paedocypris carbunculus
TTTTTTTTTTTTTTTTTGCTTTGGAGAACCTAGACGTGCCTGTAGAATGTATTGTAACTGTGGTTGGCCGAGGACCGTCCGAACGTCTACTAGCCTTAATCGTTCATCAATATCCCATTTCAAAGATCTCAAGCTTATCCGGGAACCAAAAAAGTATTTTCTGAGTCTCCTGTTTTTGTACGATGCACCAGCCGCGTGCGTGAGAATGTAGCAGTGCCCCAGTATTACTGCCAGCGGCTGCGGGGATTCGCCACCTTCCTTTGCCTTATGAGAAACCAAATAGAGTATTTTCACACTTTGGGTTGTTTTGCGACAAGAGGAGATGAATGTAGTTTGTAATCAAAACCTCTTAGAAGGTTGTTACCACTTATCAGAGGAGAGAAACAGACACTTCTCTTCCTTTTCCTTTCATATTAGTATATTTTTGTAAAATCTTGCTGGACGGGGAAGCGTTGGAACACGTCTGTACATAGCGGGAACGCGGGATTGGCACCGTGGACCGTCTTTTGACTACTTTTTTTTTAAGAAGTAAAGCTTTTGAATGTAATGAAATGGCAAGAGCAGGATTTGTATGATGTCCGGGAGTCAGTTCACTACAGATCAAGTGTGAGGCTGTTGACTTTGTACTGTACATTTTGTAGTTCTCCCAATAAAATTGTTTTGGAAAAAAAAATGGGAATGTGGTCCATGTAGATTTACTGTCACACACGGGACCTCCAAAACCCTGGAGTCTGAGATCTCCCAGCATGCTTTGCTCCATCATCACACTGTTGCCTGATGTAATTCGTGAGCTGTTGTACGACACCCTTTTCTTGACTTTGATTTGTGTATTTTCCGCTATTCAGACTTTCGGGATTAGCCCTTCACGCTTGAGACTTTATTGTGGTGCATGATAAGATGAAAGGTGTCTATAAAATCATATCGAAAATAAAAAGCGGCAGATAAGGCCAGGTGATAACAGTTTGCAAATATTTATCAAGTGCCACTCCTATTAACCATTAGATGCTTGTGGAAACTCACGAGAAGTGGCACTGAGCCAAACTGGCCGTGTGTGTGTGAGCTGTAAATCTGTGTACTTGTAAATGCTAATGGTTGTGTGTCGGGATCTGAATGGACCCCGAGCTGCTACAATGAGAGGAAACGCTTGTGATTATGGCAGGAAAAGACCAGTTCCTCACCTCCTCCCATTTCCAGCCGCTCTCCTCCGTCTCTTTACGAGTCTCCACTGTCTTCAGCTTTGCATGTGACTACTGTAAAAAGACCCGGAATGTTCATCAGCCCTGCTCAGAAAAATACATCTTTTTCCATTTTAAATGTTTACTGTTTTGTACAAAGAACATTTTAACTTCAACGTTTTAGATACTTTTTTGTTTTGAATATACATTGTATACATATAACTTTTTATGTAAATATAGCACTTCCATTGCACATAACGTTTTTCCATTGAATATTGCTAAATTTTCCATAATTCCTGAATATTCCTATATGTTTCTAAACAAGAATGAAAATGAGAAAACATTGTACAGAATTCTGGATTTCTGTTTATCAGAAAAAACAGCCTGTGTTGGTGGGCGTGGCTAACTGATCCTCCAGTGTCAGATTGGCGGTGTTCAGTAAACCACTTGCTATTAATTATGACGCTCATCTTTACGTCACTAACACCTCAACATGTAAATGTGTCTGTGTCTGGGGTGTTTAGATCAGATCAGTGATTGTAAAACTTTGGTTGACTATATTTAACCAGCCAGTGTAATTTTAACTGTAAATTACAAATTTTCTTTAAATTTACCTTAAACATGGATTAAAACTTGATTGATTTCAAACAGAACAAGTTTTTTGTTTACATTCACACGAGTAATAAAGCAAGATGAGTGATTGTTCTACAAACACAGAACTGTCCACTCATGCTAAAAGTAGAATGCAGCATTTACAATAAAAAAATGAACTACTAAATACCAATATATTTTCTTGAAGTCAGTGGTCAAGCCGTGTGTATTGTGCAGGAGCAGATCACCATGTTTCGGGACAACAACATGTCACATGTAATACACCCATCCCCCGAAAAAGATAAACTCCAAATCAAGAATTTTTATAGACTATAAATATAGAAGAATATTCACATTAAAGCATGTAAAGCATTGCAAAGAATATTATGCAGAAGTGAGTTCACTTTATTTTTCTGGCCCACCTCATACCACACACACCCCACCCCCAGAAATCTAAATGCCCACTACTCTTTTAGTGTTTTTTTGTTCTGTGGTTTAGTAACTGGTAACTGAGGTGTGAATCAGGGTCCAGAAAAGCTCCTTGAGAAGGTGACCTAAGAAATCCCGCGGCCCAGCGTGAATCTCTGACCCTTTGCTATTTCGCAAAAATTGCAAATATTTACCCGTCATGTGCGGGAGGTCGGTGTTTACAGTGGCCTGGACAAGCACAGCATACACTTCTGGAGCTTTTCTCAGTGATAATCATCTGCTGATTTCACTATCACAGAACTTGTCGACCTACTTGCTAAAACAAGTTGTTCATTAATGGAGTGTGTATTAAATGGTTTAGTAGTTAAAGTGTGTGTGTGTGTGTGTGTGTGTGTGTGTGTGTGTGTGTGTGTGTGTGTGCACAATCCTCTGTATAATTACTCACATTGTGCCTTGAACTTTGTCTGGGTGTGTGCATCCCTATTTATATAAGATGCATTGAGAATAATAAAATATAAGATAATAACAACAAGTACGTATTTATGTATAATCCTCAGTGATATCATTTAAAACAGTTTTGAGTATGTCATATATGTGTTGCCCTACCAAAAAGCACTAGGTTTTATTTCATAGGGTATCTCATTGTACTTTTGTCAATACATTATTAATTCTATTCAATGTCTCCTGTTTTTGCTTTTTAAGTATTGTACGCAAATACAACTGCTTTTCATTAATCCACTAATATGGATTATCCTCAAATAAAGTAATCATGAGTTTGTCAAGAAACAAAAAAAGACAACTTTCATGATGACATCATAACACACAGTTTTTGTTACAATAACAACACAATTCCTCGTTCATCACTCATGAGACATAATTTGTGACTCATCGATTATGTGACATTGATTATTTATGTGACACTAATCATTAGAGGTGGAAGGTACTTGAGTTAATGTACTGTACTGTAAATGTAAATGAGTCAGCTCAGAATTTTTTGTTCTTTATCTATTTTGTTGTACCATTTTTGAAACATGGTAATGTTAAATTTCATTTTTGTATTAGAAAATAAAACCTCATAAATCGAGTTGTTTTTCACTTTTCTTTGTTTTATTTTTGACTAAATTCAGTATGAGTAAAATACTTAAGTTGTTTTGAAATTTGATACTTTGCTACTTTGACTCAAGTCTTTTTTATAGTGGTGACTTATTACTTGTATTGGAGTAACTTATACAGCACGTATCCGTACTTTTACTCAAGTATGGTTGTCTGGTACTCTTCACAACTCTTCTAATCATTCATGTGACACTCATCGTTCATGTGAACTAACTTGGGATCCTTATCATTCAGGTGACACTAATTATTCATGTAACATGGATCATGCATATGACACTTCTCATTCATGTGAAATTCATGCTTCACTCATCATTCATGTGACACTCATTCATGCTACATGCATCATTCCTGTGAGACTCGTCATTCATGCTACACACATTCATGTGACACTCATCATTCGTGTGACAATCATCCATCATTTGACATTAATCATTCATGTGAAACTCATAGTTCATGTAACACAGATCCTTCATGTGACACTCTCAGAAGTTTACATTCTCAATTACATTCTCAGAATTGTATTATCATTGGACTCATCACTCTGAAGGCTGTGTATAACATAAATACAAGTTTACACAGTTAGTTGATAATAAACTTAATAATCACTACATATGTTTCAGGATCTGGCAGAATCTAGTTTGACTTCTCTGGTGAAGCCTTTTAACAGATTCAAAACAATAGATTTTATTGGGAGAACAGCGAGAGGAAATTGCTTAGGTGGTCTAATAGTGAGCAAGTAAGCAGACATTTACTCTCCACTTCTGTATACAGATGTTTAGTGGATTGTAAAATTGAGCTCATAAGTGAAAGCCTTATTTGAAGATGTTTAACTGGTTTATGCAGCATAATGAGGATAACTGTTACTCGTTCACATTATTACTGTGTAAACAGAGGCCTGTTAATGTCTGTCTGTGTCTGTCTGTGTGTGTGCGTGTGTGTGTGTGTGTGTGTGTGTGTGTGTGTGTGTATGTGTGCTTGTAAAAGTGTTTATGGACCACAAAGTAATTGCCTGTAATCATTAAAAATGTTGTTTCAGTAGATAAATTGCAACTGAGACAAGGGCAATTCCATATGTATCCGAGGCCAGACTGACGTGAGCACCAAAGGTCGGCATATATTACTGGAAACTAAAGAGGTAATAGCATCCAAGTTGAGAGAAATAATTGGGCAGGAATATATAATTTTGTGCTTGTGTTTGTTTTCTCTGATGAGTTTCAGTCTAAAACAGTCTAAAGAGACTTTCTGTCTTTGTTTTAAGCAGACAAACAGCATAGCAGATAAACAGAGCAATGTCTATTTTTTCTAGTAATTGTGACTTCAACTTCTGTTTTTTCTTGACGTGCTTCAGGAGTCCAGTACATCTGATTTGCAAACAAATTGCTTGTAATCGGATCAGTTCATGGAACCAGCTCGTTCACATTATATGTTGGTAAAAGGGTCCTGAAGGGTTCAGGACATTCTAGGAGTGGCTCAAGGCTCTTCAGTGATTCATCAGAAAACTAAGAAGTTCTAACCATCACATTTTTGATTGACCCTTGTACACAAGCAAAAAAAGGGGGTCATTAGAGTTCCTATTGGAAGAATGTCTTTAAATAAACTATGTCCTATCTCCATGCACACACCCCCCCAAACACACCGCAAATAAACTTCTATCGTCCAGTCACACACAGACCTGTAACTTACACGTCGGGCCGCACATTGAAAGCAGAAATACCGCCGCTGTCACACTCAAGACCCTCATCTGGTCTATTTAAAGTCGTACCGTAACTCGCGACAGATCAAATGAAACACTAATACTAAACACCACGCTCATTTCAAAGTGGACAAAACCGTTGCTTCAATAAAAGACATCATTGGTCATTGGAACTTTGGACAAGAGACATTCTGTAGGTTCATTGTGGCCTATAATGCCGCATTTAGGCTTCTACTACAGGTGCCCAGGTAGTAAAGAGCCAGTTTGTAAATATTCACATCTCGACTTACTACTACCACGACATCTTACCTACATTTACGCCTCATTAAGCGTCTGGACAAGTCTAATAATGAGATCAAAATGACTCTGACAAAACGTCTAAATGTCTTGAGGAAGCATTGAGATCACACTCTGTTTGAATGGTTTTAATCTGTTGTGTGTTTCTGTTTGTCCTCTTCCTTCTATGAACCACAAGTGAGTCTGAAATGAATATGAATAATTGTGATGAAACCACCTTCTGGACAAAAAACTGCAAGCAACAATGAGAGTGCTCAAGTCTTGTATTATTCATTTTAACAATAGGGAATAAAGTGTTACATTGCATTCTTAACATTTTAACCGTAACCCAGGACAAAAGCGTTCAGCTACGATAGAGATTCTCATCACCATTGTTATAACGTCATACATAATGAAGTCAAATGACTTTGCTGCCTATTAAAAAATAGGCTATTGATCAATCACAAACACCTAAGGAATAGGTACAACACTTGTACCTAAGAAATTTCGAAGGAGTTAAAGTAGAATATTTTCCAGTCGAATGTATAAACTCACAGCAATTCAAACAAAGAAAAAACGTGTGAAAAACACAGACGGTAAATTGTCTATTTAGACCAATAATCAACATTAAAATGGTCGAGAACTTTCGTAAAAAATAATCCACAGTGTCTATTAAAACATTTCTGTCCTCAAATCTTAAAATGACGCCGAAAGTGTAAAGGCAAGGATGTGGATCTGTTTTGACAAGGTAATGTACTATGCTTATGCTAACTATGCTATGCTAACTATGCCATGCTAGCCATGCCACAGATTGATTTATTACCATTCTGCTTGGTAATGTCCAAGTAATCCACCTTTAAATAGCACCGGCTATTCAGTTCCCTCTCTGCTTTTTCCACTGCTGCTTCGGCCTGAGCCATTAAGCAAAGCTCTGTCCCGCAGCACTGTCATCAATGACTCCTTCACTGGTCATGTGACCTCACAGGCCGGGCAAAGTGTCTCATAGATCGTCTTTATGCTTAGGCTGAGGTGGCTCATTCATAAAGCTTCTCTCTGCCATGTATGCGAGCAAAGAGATCCTTCTGCGTATGCCAACTGTGCACACACACCCAAACACACAAAGCTCTGTTTCCCCCACTTTCTAAATAAATAAGTAAACATTGATTATATATCTATGCCCAATCACCGTTTCAAAAAAGTGGCCCTGATAGAGTCTAAATGAGGTGGCACACGTTTAGGTGGAGAAAAGAACTTGGCAGGCCAGGGTCTTTCTTTCAGATTGATGCCCTGCTTGACCAATAAACACTGAATCTTAATATTCAAACGCTCACGCAGTGTCTTTACGGTCAGTTCAAGAGCCTCAGTTGGGACACCCAGTGACCCGAGTCAACAGACCTGGAAGTCATGCAAATATCACGGTCAGTTAGGCTTTAACCTAATAAAGGAACTTGCGTAAGAATCTAAACTCCATTTCAGATAACCTAATTAAACGCCCGTGGTTTATAATGAGGCACAATGTCGCAAGCCACCGTAACGCAGCAGAGTGTTTGGTTTGACCACAGCTTTATGCTTTTAGAGCTGGTTAAAGTCTTCACCAGCGGAGATATGGAGGTTGGGCAGTAAAACTGAGACGGGTCAGAAGTGATGAGGAAGAGTTCAGCAAGGCTGATTCATTTCTTAAAGGGACGGTGTTGCAAATTCAGACCATAATGGAGCAACCAAGGCTGAATTTGTGACAGCTATGAGACAAAGTGTATATTTTCTATGTGAAAAATGTATATAGAGTACTGTGTAATATTGTTTATATAGAGTACTCAGCTTCTTGCTTCAAAGATCCTTTGTGAAGATTTTTGTTGAGCAGGAAATAATGAAAGATGCCTATAAAATTAACTTTATAAAAATAAAGAATTGTACAAAATAAAAACATTATTTAGGATTATCAAGGATATATCACATTCCAAATATCCGTAAAATATATATTATTTGGTTCTAGGGAACATTTATGTCTGCCCCTTAAACAATAGAGAATTTTAAAAAGATAAAACCAACAAATGTACACTGACAATTGAATGTTTATTTTGACAAGTGAATATTTTTATTATGTGAAAGTGTATGCAAGAGGCACAATGAATTGCATTGTTTTGTGTGAGAATGATTTTGGTGCCCTGCCCTGAATAATTTATACTTTATTTAGTATTAATGAATAAAGTTTAAGAGCAGTACAGTAAAACATTTCTGCAGAACAGAGAAAATCTTTTTTTTGTCATATAGCTACATTTCATTGTTTCTTTATGTACCTTGCACAATGATAATTAAGCTGAATGAATATAAAATTAAGCCAATGATTCTGAGTAAAATTGGGTCACCGCCAGTTTGTCATCGTAATGGGCGGAGTCAAGGTCTCAGTATCTGTGACAGTGTAACAGCAGTAAATAACTGTCAGAAACTGTCAGCTTCTTATCAATAGTTATTGCTGTTTTAATCTATGTTTACACTATAAAATAAATATGTTTGCATGCTTATTGCTTATGCAATCAAATTGATACATTCTGTAAAATAAATATATGATTTTGTGAAAAAAAAAAACTTAAATTCGCTTGGGTGCAACATATTGAAGAGCCGTGAACATATTGATTTCTGAACCGTGATGTAAGTTTTCAATTCTATTAACAGTGGAATTAATTTCTAATAAATATTTATTTTTAAAAAAGTTGCGTGATTATAACTTTTCTTTACATTGTACATCGCTGGTAAATGTGAATCCAAAAGGCATCATTTACAGTCTAGTGTGCAACAGGAGTCATGTGACTTACTTTAAATCCTTTAACAACCTGAATCTCAAAGGATTGAAAACGGATCCTTATCGACAAACTTTAACTGGAACAATATTCTTGCATTGCTACAGGCTAATAATATTTCAACCTTCAGTTCTCCACCGGTGGTTTAGTAGCCAGAGATTGAAGCGGAAATGAACAGTGGAGATCCAGACCCCATCAGACCGGCCATAACTGTTTTCATAACAGTTTATTACTCTGTGACCCTGCGCCGAGCTGCTGACTTCCATTTTAAGGCTGTACCTTCTCATTCCTGCACACTTCTCAGCAGATGTGGAGTTTATGAGTGAGGTGCTGGATAAACTGTTTATGAAAACGTCTCCGGTTTCATCTGAAGGAAAAATAAAAGAGGTATTTTATGACTGGCAGTGTTTCACTCATCTTTATTATTCAGACACACAGAAGGCCATGTTTAAAAAGCAAAACAGAAAAAAAAACGTTAAAGTCTGGTGGAATTTTCAGCAGCTTGTTTAACAGTAATAGCAATAATGATTTCTCACAGATTTTACAGCAGAACCTTTATATTAACAGTGTAATAATGCTGAAAAGAATTGAAAAAGATATTTTGAAAAATGGAATGTCTCCTTTCATTATTTAATATGTCTTTCATTTGAAAGGAAAACAAGTATTCAGTCTTCTTTGAAATAGTAAGAAACAGTAAAAGAGAAGAGAAATAGAAGTACAGTAAAAGTCATAAATCAACAAACTAACTTTCTCTGAATAGATAAATCCTGCTTTAAGCAAATAAGTGTTTGTAAATTTTTCGCAAATACTGTAAAACAATATTTGTGAAATTTGCGATATTTTCAGCTGATGCCAGTGTGTCAGAACTACGTGAAGCTATTTTCACGTCACTAGACTAAAGAGACGCACCTACGCGTCTCCACTGACAGATCGTGAGCGGAAATACCAGTCACACACTGACCTGCATTTCTCTCTCTCTCTCTTTCTCTCTGACCGATTCTCTTTTAGTCTCTCCCTTACTCTGTCTCTCTTTCACTCTCTGTCTACTGCTTGTATTTGCACAGACTTAAACTTGTTTGAACAGTAATGACATGGGAAAATATTGAATAATAAGTTCATTAGTGCACATGAGTCTTTAAAAAAACAAGCTTTGTCTTTCAATTTGAAACTAAAAATGAAATCTTTAAAAAAAAAAATAATAATAATTATATATATATATGTGTGTGTGTGTGTGTGTGTGTGTGTGTACAGTATTATATCTATAATACATACATACTTTTGGTTTTGGGTGTAATATACAAAATCCACACAAAATTGGAATAAACGACAATTTGTAATGCCTTATTGTTATTGCATAACACTGCAGCTGTCTCACTTTATCAGAAAACCAAATGGTAACTCATGTAGTGTTGGATCAAACAAAAAGCCAACATAATGTGGTTTCCCGTGGTTCAGCGAACATCACAAGCACGAGCGTCCGAGTAGAGCGGTCGTGTTCCTCGGGGAACAGCATGTGTAAAACACACAATGTTCAGTGGAGGGATGTAAACAACAGCTGAACTCAGACCTGTGGCTGAAGTGTGGCGTAGATACTCCGAAAGACCCAACCTCTCCACAGACACCCGCGCCGCCAACAATTGTTCTTGGTCTTATTTTGGTCACTGCGAGCTGCAGGCAGGAAGTTTGCCGGGGAAAATAGAAAATAAAGCGTTTGGCTTCAGGCCTGCATGGATTCATCCTGTTTATGCACAAAGACGAGCGCTTTGAGTCCCATTCAACAACTGTTTGACGCTTAAAGCTCTTGCTCAAGCGTCTCTGGCTGTGTTCCAGTATCCAGGGAAAGCCATTGTTGTCCACCGTCCTAAGTGATCGATGAAGCAGATCTGAAGCCAACTGTGCGCTGAAAATACATTAAATACGCTCCTGTTCATTAAGGAGATTGAGTAATTCCATTTTATGGAAGTTGGATATCATAGAACCGAATTGAATTATACCAAGCAGTTTATTAAATAGCAACAGAATCTTTTTACAAACAGATTTTTTTTTTTTTTCTGTTTGACAGTCTTCCACGACCCTTTTACCCCATGACCTGCATTTTGTAAAGTGTTTTCCTCAGAGCGACTGCTGCTGTCTGACACAGGCGTCAGGGGTCGGTCAATGTCTCGTCCTGGATCCCTATCTTGATCCACAGACACTCACTGAAGTATAAGATAAGATAAGATAAAATCTTGGAAAAAGTAAAAATAAACAATAAACGTATGCTTAATTTCACTGGTGATGGACTTTCCCTAGGACCCAGTAACAGATGGAACTGCATAATCAACTAAAACTGTTTACATCTGCAATTAACTGTTTAATTGGAAGAGGTGTGTCCAGAGCCGGGCCTCACACATTGCAGAAAGATGTTGGACATTGGGAAGAAATTGGGACATACCACAGCTTTTTATTGTCCTATTTAATGCCTTGGAAATCTAAGCGACCATGAAAGCCTTTGCATCAATGGTACCATGAATCATTTCAGACAGCATTCACCATAATGAGCATATTCTCTGGCCATTACCTCTGCACATGCCCTTGACTGAGACACACACTCAGGCTTCGGCTTTTAAATGCCTTGTTTTCTTGGCAAATACCACAGCACGGTGGATGTGGAGCATCTCATTGGGAAACAGACCAAACCACAGAGCTGTAATATCAGTGGTGTGGATGTATCGATATAATGTTTGTGAGTTAATCATTGGCCTCTGGAATTACTGTAAGACTGATAAACCGAATGACACACAGACACACAAGAATCTGAATCTTCTAGACTTTGACACACTTTTTACTGCAACAAGGAAGGTTTATTATTCAGCTGCCCTCTGCTCAGTCTACTCTCTCTCTCTCTCTCTCTCTCTCTCTCTCTCTCTCTCTCTCTCTCTCTCTCCCTCTCTCTCTCTCTGTCATCTTTGGGTGTGGTGGTGGATTTGTTATTCTCAGGTATAGCAGAGTCAATTTGCTTTCACAGCGCCGCAGTCACAAGACAGCATCTCCGTACCACACACCCTTACAAACACACACTTACACACACACACAGACTGTAAATCAAACAAGCATGACCGGGGCACTGGAGCGCTGCTCAGTGTCCGTGTGAGGGCCGGGGACTTGCGTGTCGGTGGGATGTGGTGCATGTTCTCTGGACTTGGGCACAGTCACAGACCGGCACCTTTGAAGTTTGTAATCTCTTTTATTATGGACGACTGCTCAGAGAATTCACCGTCTGAGACATGCTGTACAACTACACACTACTACTGCAACTATTAACACCTAGAGGCCATGTATTCCGTGTTCTATCCATCATCTATCTATTGTTCTCGCCTTTATATATATATATATGAAGCGTTTACTGCAGTCTGGTCTAAAATCGCATTCCTGAGTCCTGTTGAAGCGAAGCAGTGTGGAGTCAAGACTCTTAGTCTTACTCTCTTATAAAGCGTTTCGATCACACATACACCTATAGAAACTGAGTTCTGATTAAACAGCGTTGCTTACTCAGCAGTCGACAAACACTGGCGTTTGTTTAATTTGCTCCTATTTGTGTGAGAGATCATGAGATCATGAGATCATAGCGAATGACAGGAACTTTGTCCTCCGTCTATTTTAGTGAACTGTGAGCGATGTTGTGAGGACAAGAAATCAATATCGTATAAGCTTATTTTTGTGCTTAACATCACCTCTTGTTTGTTTAAGTCAACTAATGGAAAATTGATTTTCAGCTGCAATAAAAAAAAATAAAATATGAGCAAAAATAATATGCTAAAAAAACAACAACCACAGGCAGATCCAGGAGAAACATGTTTATCCTGCAATATTATGACACTTGATCCACCTGTTTGTGTGTCCATCTATCCATCCTTTCATCCACCCTATCCTTCCGTCAGTCTGTCAATCTGTCTGCTTGTCTGTCCATTAGTCCATCCATCTCTATTGCTTTCTTTCTCTCTCTTTTTACAGCTACAATGTTTTCTCGGACAAACCTTCGTTTTGTGAAGAATGCTGTGTTGATGATAGAACATTAACCCTCTCCGCTCTGACTCACCATGTCTTCTGCACCCAGTGACGGTGGAATGACTCTCGCTTTCACCTTCTGTTCTCAGAAAAGCTTTGCATATACAGTTTTTACATCAAACAAGCTTCTGAGACACCAGACATTCCTGTCACCCACACACCACGTCATATCACAACTGCATGGGAATGTGAAACAGATATACCTACTTTATAAAGCAACATTATAAAGGCGTACGTTTAAGATAAACACCTAATTCTTTACATCCTTTTCATTTTAAGCATTTTGAATGCATTACATTAAAGTATAGATGTTAGAATATTATATATAAAAAACACACACACACAAACACACACACACACACACACAAAACACCATAATAAACGTAACTTTTAAGGCACATTGGTCTAATCGTATAGACGTGATCTACACACACAGTGATGTCACACTCTTAACATCGTCTTGACCTACTGTGGCACAAACAGGCAAACTGACTTTGCAGAAGATGCTGTGACATTGAGGAAGATCTAAAGAGTGTGTGGTCAAAACAGAGAGCGTGCGTGTGAAAACAAAGTCCTGAAGAATGAAGACTGAACACGCGTGTATCCATAGGACACACACACACACTGAGTCAAACACACGCATACACAGCCATTTGTATGCATACACAGACAAACATTAACACATTTATAGGTCAGTTGTGGTTAAGATACAGACTTTCCTCTGAAGACTGAGAAAGAGAGAGACAAACAGGCGTTTTCGCTCACAGTGAACCACAGCAGTCATTAGACCGAAGGCCCTGACCAAAAATGTACACAAATGTAGTTGAGCAATAAGGGTTCATGCTGTTATGTGAGGTATGAGGTAACACATTATGTTATGTAATGTACAAAAACACAATAAAAACATAAGAATGAGCACAGTGTTACTTTAGAGACGCTGAAATCAGAGGGTCACAGGTCCGAATCTAGAAAGCAGCAGGTACCACAAGTGAAGTGTTCTATAGCAAGACATAGAGTCCTGTCATCCTGTCAGCACAGCTCTTACCCACGTGTCATTTCTCTTTACATGGCACGACCTTAGTTTGTGCCTGGTTCAATATCAAAAACTCTTTCTTTTGTTGAATAACCTTCCTTGTGTATTTTTAGGAGTGGAAATGATTAAATCGGCAAGCAGATAGATAGATCCATTAGGTACGAGCAGAACAGGAAGTGATGCGCGCAGCAGCGGCTTGATGGACGGGAGCCAGGCTGCGCAGGCTGGCGTGGGAAACAGGAGACGGGGTGATTGACAGCCACAGAAGGCCATAACATCAGAGGCGTTTGGAGTTTAAAGTGTGTGAAAGAGGAAAGGGGTGAACGCAGAAAAGCTTGTTGTGTCTGTCCTGGATTATTCACGCTCGTATAATGTGAGCATGTGGCTTTTGCTACATGTTCATATGTGTTGGGGAAATTGTGCTGATTTGTTGGTATGCATTGATTAGTGATGCCGCAAGTGTGTTTGCGCTAAGGTCAGGGGCAACTTGCAAACTTCACACAAAAAGACTCAGATTGGGCCTTGAACTTGGGACTTGAACAGGTCTTTCTCCTGGCATTTAGAATCTAAGAATGTTAATGCTGCATAAAATGTCGGATACCAGGGGGAAACAAAAGCAACACTACACACAGCAAACTTGAACAAGTATTTCTTTTAAATTTAAAACTAAAACTATTGAACACAAGTAAGAATACTTTCTGTACTTTTTGAAAATTGATGCCAACTGTGATGAGTAACAAAAGGTATTTAAATCAGGGATGCTCAAAGTCTAAAATTAATGTTGGTAAATTGCATGGCTATATGAATAAACATATAGCCTATCATTCATTCTCATTATGAAAATTTTTATTTTGACTTATTAGGCAACTGGACATCTGACACAGGTCATCGCACCGAAAGCTTATTTTCAAGCTTGTAAGTTGCAGAGTATAGATAACCTCGCATTTTTGTCATTCATACTCTGGAAAGGGTGTAAAAGGACTGGAGGAGTTAGACCAATTAAAACAAAAAATGTCCTATTCCACGTTTAAGGGAGGAGGACTTTATTTCACACAGTCTTTTTTAAACCGCCAGTCTGCCATTGCTATTCCAGAGAGGGGAATTGTAGAGTGACATTTTTGGATTGTTCATAAACACAGTTCAAGTCGAGTTGAGAAATGTGGACTACAATCCCACTTTTCTGAACAGCAGTGATTTAACCAGAAGTCACCAGACATTAAAAACTAAGGACTACGGTGTATTGCGCTTTTTTGACATGCTAAGTATTTTACACACATTGCACAAATAAATAAACAACAACCATAATAATAATAATATTAATAATAATAATAATAATAGAGAGAAGGATAGAGAGAGGGAGAGAGAGGGAGAAAGTGAGAGATATATAGATGGAGAGANTGTGTCTGCCCTGCTTGATCTGAATGTTTTGGTGGGTACGTGTTGGGGATATTGTGCCACTGTGTTGGTACGTGTTGGGTTTTGACGGCGTGAGTGTGTCTTTGCTGACAGTGTCGTTGTGACGGCTCTGATTGTTGGGAGACTCAGAGCTGATGACAGGAATCTGTTATATTAAGACCCTACGGTGTGATAGAACGCTATGTGTGGAAAGCCTTGTCTGTACGTCTGCTCGTCAACAAACCATCACACTGACAGGGGAACTTGAGTGAAAATGACATTTTCTATGGCAAGTTGGTGTTCATAGGAAAACAGCTCTATTCTGAAAAATGACAAAAAAAATGGAAAAATGCTTCTAAAACGTTGTCCTTTTTTGTGTTCACTATGGTTTAATGCTTAAAATAGTAATAATGTGATTAAAAATCACTTTACAAGTTTAGTTTTTTCATGCTTTTTATAGTTACCAGTGAGCTAAACAAAACTGGGAAAACAAAACAAAAAAGTAAACTCCCAGCCTTCACTAGCAATTTAACTTTACAAACTGTTTTTTGTGACAATTAAGTATAAAATTTCAATTGTGCTTGATTAGCACTTGTTTGAGGCTCAAGGTGTGAGATCGAGGTCCGCTCTTTATTTCTATGACCATAGTTATGAGTAAGAGTGTGATTGTGTGTCCTGCTCTGCCACCAATCCAGAGTGTGTGTCCCACCTCGATCCCCCAAAGCCAAGGAGGTGCTACCAACAGTTCAACTCTGCCAGCGGAACCAGGAACACTGGATAGCAGCAGGACAAAAGGGTGTGGCCCCTCCAGCTGTGGTTTTCAGCTCGCTTGTCATTTCTACAGGCACTTTGGCACAACAACCTGCACTTTCCTCTGGGGCTGGTGTTCGGACAGAACATAATCCTGGAGGAGGCTGTCATTTCAGCGACCTCTGCCTTTTTAAGCACTTTTTTTAAGTTGTCATTTGGGCCGTTTGTGTGACTTTATGTGACATTATGTGCCGCTTGCGCAACCTTATGTTTCCGTTAAGTTTCAAGGACGGCCTGAAAAGCCCCAGTGTCTTTTTTTAGCTGGCAGACTTTAGTAAGTGATCGTTGTGTGTGTTTGTACCCACAAAACACTTTATCGTGTCCTTGGGAGTCTGAGAAGAGTTTGGTCTGGTACGTCTCTTCTCTTCCACACAACTATAACAAATCAGTCGGAAACTGAATTCCACACTGTAGCCCAGAACAGATAAACACTTTTTTCTTTCCATTCAGTTGCACAAGGGAAGCAGCAAGTCTCGGAGTAATCTGACCTGCGTGTTAGAGAAGTCGTCCATCATATTGCAGCTTGGAAAGCGCGGTCGATCCTCCCCGCACAACTTCGTACCAAAACAGAGATAAGGTAGTGTTTTTGTAGAAATAAATCCTGACCCAATAATAAACTGTAATTGCTGTACAACGTTAGTTGCATTTTTTGGCTTGCGTGTGTGTCACGCATAACTCAGTGTTTCCCTGTGCATGTCTCGTGTATCACAGTGTTATGCTGTGAGTGTTACATGTAACAGACTATTACCCTGTGCGCTTTTCTTGAGTAACACAATGTTTCGTGGTTGTATGTCCCGTGTAATACAGCGCTACCCTGTATGCTCACCCGTAACACACTAATACTCTGTAAGTGTGTCACACATTAGACAGTGTTATCCTGTGTGTGTGTGCGTGTGCGATAAAAAAAAAAAAATGGTTAAAGCAGTATAAAGACATACTGCCTTAACCATAAAACCTTGACATTTTAAAACTTCGGCAACATTAAAAATACATAGTAATATTGTTTATGCTCATTGAATGAGTCAAGAGGTAGGAAACCAAAACTAAATCAAAACGAGCATTACATAAGGATGTTACGCAAGCTTCAGTTAATGATAAGAGTTCATGTTTTTATATGAGATAACTGTTTTTTGAAACCAACAAAAAAGTTGATATAAAGCTTTGAAACCCACATCCAGCTAACATATCAGTGTGTGAATAGTTTCATTCTTTACTTTCCACATTTCTCACCTTTTGAAACATTGCAGGTGAACAGGTNATTAATTATTGTAAACCATCTCAGAAGAAGAGAAATGCAGAATAAAGGCTTGAGGAAGTCTCCTATAACAGATTGATTCATTGTATCTACATGATGCTGTGACCTTCCTCAGTAATCAGCTTCTCTCCAGTGAAGGGAGACAGATGGATTTAATGCTGATTTAAGTTTGTTTGCCTTGGCCAAACTGTTGAGCATCTAATCTTTCTGTGCCGTTCGGAGTAAATGCCTGAGCACTCATGTAGAGCTACCTCCAGATTCCTGCCTGCTTTCCAATCTCTTCCCAGCCTTGATAAATCTCCACTCTTTGACTAATGTGACAGTCAAACTGAAGCAAACACATTAGTCACAGGTTGAGCCTCTAACTAACTCTGTTCATGGAGCAGATCCTTCCAGAAGAGCTCTTTGGAGAAACACTGTGATGTTGATGGATTAGAAGTCTGTTTCCAAGACGTTGCCTTTTCTGGAAACCTTACTAGCGTAAAGTCAACCAATTTATCAAACCATTTTCTTAACCACATTTTCCATTTCCGGGTCACAGGGAGCTAGAGGACAGGACACACCACTGTGGAAGTCCAATCAGAGAGGAACTCCCAGACACTCCCACTCTAATTTTTCCAGACTACAATATTCCTGGAGTTTGGAAAAATAGTCAAAGAATGCATGTCTTGGATTGTGGTAGGAAACAGGAGATCCTGAGGTCCTGAAAAAACCCTCACCCCAAACTGGCCTGGAGTATGAGGAAGTCTTGAACTGTCTATAACATTTGATTTTCAAATCACAGTCATAAATAAACACACGCTTGCACACGCTCGCAATTGTTCCTACCAAAGCAGGTGCAGTGGTGAGCTATCATGTTGTCTCTATGATCAGAAGCCACCTAAAGCTGCCTTGTGTCAGAGAAAGACCCTGAAAAACTCGACCCTGCGTTCATATTCTTATTCTCCTGCAGTGCTTGATTTGATCGACCATTCATGACACCTTACATAATGTACAAAGCTCTTTTGTTGCCTCTGAGTAATGATTCTGTCATGTACTGACAGCTATGTAGCTCTGCTGTACATTATGTAATTTTGCTGGTGTGTGTGTGTGTGTGTGTGTGTGTGTGTGTGTGTGTGTGTGTGTGTGTGTGTGCGTGTGTTTTGTGTTGCTGGTCTTTAACATGGTAATAAAATGCATACAATCCATTAAAGGAACTATCAACGCTAATTCAAATAGAAACAGAGGCGACGGAAACATCTTGACCCTTGTTACATTTGCTTCTTACAACTGCTTTTTCAATTGGCAGTAGAAACTTTCTGATCTTTTTAGTTCCCCAGACTAATTCCAAACAGATTTAGCTGTTAAAGAGTGTGAACTGGATGGGTTTGAAGTTTATTTTTGAACATATCAAGAAGGCAAGTGTTGCAGAAATGTTTGGCTGATTTTGACTAATGTACTGAGAGTGAGTCCATGAGCAGCAGCTCTTAGTTAGTCTTCACTTGCTACTTAGTCCATTACTAAACCAGCTTTGAGCTGCCAAAACATTCCTGTCAAGTTGAACAAAAAGGATAATTACCTATGACAGTGCAATTGCCACATCTCGTTCTCTCTCCACATTCTTTATCTTGACTCATTCCTCTCCGTGATGGATGCTTGGATTGCTTTTAAGGGATATGTAAGAGAGAACTAGCAGCTTGTGTGGCAGATATGACCTGCTGTCTGACCAAATACCAACCACACTTCACTTGAACTAGACAGATCTGATCTGGAACCCAGTATCAGCTCATTGGATGACAGTGATTGATCAGGAATTAACGTTTCCAAAAGTTAATAATCCATTTTATTTTCATTTGTATCAGCTTTTTATTCTCATTTGGTTTATTCTAATCTATACTGAGCCTTTTCATATACTGGAATGGGATATGGAAACATGGTCTATTCTCTATTCTGATTCTCTATTTCTGCTGTGAAATTAAAATGGATGCATTTGGCATTAACTTTCAGTAGGACTGGTCTGCGTGTCACTACACAAGAACTGGTTTCTAAAATACAATGTGTTTAGTTTAGTCAAGTTGCGTTAACATTCACCAGATTTCACAATGGGAAGGTAGAGGAACAGAAGATTTACATTAATAATGTGCAGCAAACTATTTTGAATATTATACAGACCAAAATCTTTTCATTCCTGTAGACTTGTCCGACAGATTTAAAGCAAAATTAATCCAATCCTACTAACTTGATGACTCATTTAATGTGGCCAGTGAGTGTTGTGTGTAGTTCTGAGCTATTCAGTTTATTCAGAAAAAGTAAAGTTTTGTTAAAAGAGGTTTTTTGCTAGCTCTCAGTGCAAATTCTGCAACACCTATATTCCCACACACCGTTTATAGCATCACAGCATCCAAAGCACCGTGCTGGTAAATGCTGAACACTCAGCAAAAAATAAAGAAATAACATGAATCTTGTTTTACACAGCGCAGCAGGGATCCTGTGTGCTGACACGTTCCTTTAACTCAGAACTTGTGACTTGGCCCGTATTGAAGTAAGTGAAGTGGGTCAAGTGACAAAGCGGGCAGCACGGTGGGTACTGCTCTCGCCACACAACAAGAAGGACCCGTTTCGGGACTCAAGTTTGAGAACCGGTTGGGCCTTGCCCTTGCTATATGGTGTTTGCATGTTCTCCATGTGCTTGTGTGAATTTCCGTAGGGTCTTCGGATTGCACCCACCATACAAAACCACATTTCAACCAAAATGAGTCAAATGTTCTGGGAAAATTCCTCCTTGGTCCTCTTAGGTTAGGACAAATCTAAAGTGTGTATTCCACCATCAGGCCCAGAGCATTCTGTGACCCAGAAATGGAAAAGCAGTTAGTGAATGTATTGATAGTCAAGTGACAGAACCCAGTTTCGATGAAGAAGGTCTCCCTGATTGGTATATTCCACTCTTCTTGTGTTTATACTCAAGAATGTAAAGACACAATGGCAGGAAAACGAATGGAGTGTTAATGTCAGAGACGGGTGCGGCCCACCATCACCAGCTGCCACTGGAAGTCTGTTTATACTTGCACATCCTAATACTAACTAAAACGAAGAGTGTGCAATTTGCTAACGGTGTAGACAATAAATGTCAGATAACTCAATTGTTTATGTCTGGAGCAATTCTGGTTGATTCATTTTGTTTAAAGCTCATCTTTCAATTTGTGGTTAGCCATTTATTAGGACTGAGACGAGAGGGAAAACACTTCTACATCTCACCTTCGACCACAGCAAAACCCCCAGAACATCATCTCTAAAGTACACACTGACTTATTGACCTTTTATTGTTATCCAGCTGTCTCCCTCATCATCTTTACTCTCGTTTTCCTCCATGAGTTGAAATGAGAGTTTTAACATCAGTGCTAAGAAGTCCTGAGAGAGATTGTCTGCTTTTATCTTCGTGTCTGTTCTTTCCTGTTCTCTCCTTTGAGAGACAATAGAAGGAACCACAAGCAAAGACTGTCCCAAACAGTCCCTGACCTGCTCCCTGGATAAGCTGGAGAAGGTTGATAAGACTAGTGGAGAGCAGGAAGACCTGGTTCCTGTTCAGACTCACTCCTTCATGCAGATTCAAGGGGTTTTGCGTTTCTTTTAAATGCCATCTGCTTTAGAAGCGGTCCTCTGTGTGTCCTCCAGGATAGGTTTCTGAGGTTATAAACTAAAGTAATGAAATAAAACATTAAAGAACACGTTTTTGTTAGCATGAGCTCCCTGTTCATGCATGGGTTTCCTTTCACTCCGGTTTCTGCCAACAGTCCAAAAACACTGATTCAGGTAAGTAAAGCTTGGCATGCAATTGGGTTATGCATATTTAGGGTTGGAGAGAGAGAGAGAGAGAGAGAGAGAGAGAG
>SOMO01000062.1:3080994-3094757 GCA_028128575.1 Paedocypris carbunculus
TGTGTGTGTGTGTGTGTGTGTGTGTGTGTGTGTGTGTGATGCTTGTCTCTCACCTAGACTGCTCAAGATCACACACTTATGGAATCTGTTGTGTGGACAACAACCATGGTCAAGGCCAGATGCGGGCACACACACGGACACACACACACACCCACACACACACACACACGCACACACACACTATATGTCAAGGTCAGCACACACACACACACACACACACACACTACTGAAGCGTAGAGATACCGGGCTGTTTCCATGGTCTGGACAAAGAGTCAGTAAAGGTTAGAATTTGTGCTGGTTTACTTTTCTTCAAGGAAGCAGCACGGAGCTCAGACAGTGTGTTTGTGTTAAAGCTCTAGCAGTGTATGCCAAGATAAGCCTTCCAAGAAAAACAGATGGATCACAAGAAAAACCGGCCCGGCTACTTTAGCGAATACAAAAGACCGAAGCAAACCAAACTTTTAGAGTATTGCACTGACTATAAAAGAGCGGGACAGATAAGATAGTGAAAATGGTGCACACACACTCAGAGAGAGAGAGAGAGAGAGAGAGAGAGAGAGATGCATTATGCGACTGACTTTTCATTGACCACAATTATAAACAGATATACTACCGCCCCCTAGTGACAGTCAGAGTTACAACACAATTGCACAAAATGTAGCACATCGTAAATAAATTCCATTCACTTGACAAATTATATGTGCGCGCGCGTGTGTGTGTGTGTGTGTGTGTGTATGTAGCCTTTACATTTATAATTTGAATAAAGTTTCTGTAAAGTCCATATATTATCTAGTACTCTGAAATCAACAATAGTCAAGTAAAAAGCATTTAACTTAATATTATATTGTGTTTGTGCAAGTGACATATGAAAGAGGAAGATACTGATCTCGTCATTTTAAACTGAGACCTTGTACCATTCTAACAGACAGTAAGACATACAGGCAGACAATGAGGCAGACATACAAGCTGACAGACATGCAGACAGACAGAAAGACAGACAGACACGGAAGGGCTTTGCTGTTCTTTCAGCATGTCCATCTATCTATCCTGTCAAGAAGATTTACCATGCTCTTTCTTTTCTGCTTTTTCAAGTCTCATTACATAAATCTCACAGCTCATTCTCGTTATTTATTGTTGCTACAAAGTAATCTACCGGATCCCCAAAATCAGCTGCTTTCTTCCAGGATTCCCTTTAAACTTCCCTGTGAGTTAAAGTCTAAAAAATCACATTCTATAACTAGTCTGACTATTTCTGCCTCTGGACTGCAAGAGGAAATGAGAAAGCTCCCGCTGAGAGTCAAGCTAGCGTCATGCTAAGGCTGCTAGCGGGACTGGTTTCATTCAGCGCATTCCCCTCCTCCCACACTCACTTTCTCTTCTCCTTTTCTCTGCCATTCTTTTTGAGCTCCTCTAATCCAATTTGGTAGGCGCAGGGCAGTTTTTAGGCCGCGGTGTCTCTCGTCCCCGCTGGGCCGCGTTTCCCTCGCTTACCCAGCTGTCAGGAGTTTCGGAGGGGGCAACAATGTGGCCCGAGTGGCCGTTCCCTAGGACACTGAATGAGCCTCATTGTCCAGAATCTCCATTAGAGCCATTAATTATGAGCTGAAGAGCACGTCTCTGATTCTGAATTCTCTCTCACATTCACGTCTTTCTTTCTTGCCACAGAGCGTCTCAATTCAGCCAATGAGGTCATACGCGGGACAAAAAATTCAAATGTAGAATGGAGGGAATCGATTGATTTGGTGGTTTTGTTGTGCAAAAACTAGTAGTGAGCAAAGCATTGTTTAAAAAATAACAAAGTTGCACAATGGTTGTGTCATGAGCGCATATATTCAAGTGTTATTTTTTTGTTAAGTTTTGTGTTGTGAACTCTAAAGCTATTATCTCCTCTCTTTTTATTTTTCTCTAACACAGTATGCCATTGTAGAATTACAGCCATTAGAATGCGCTGTCTTTTTTTTTTCACAAGAGTGGTTTGTGTTTTGGCACAAGTTATTCACATTTATATGATAGAGAATATTGAGGATTACACAGGTCGAGTGAGAAGTCAGTGCTTTCGTTGGAAGCAGGTTGTGATCTGAAGAATGTGCTTTCAAAGTAAACTGCAAAGGGGATTTTTCTATGTTTGATGGCCCATTTTCATCCAGATTAGTGATGGAAGTTGGGTCTGATGCCTGAATTGTATAGAGACTGTGCATGTGTGTGAGAGAGAAAGTGTGATAGCTAGTGCGTGTGTAAAAAAAGTGAGAAAGTGTGTGTTTGGAAGAAAACGTGTGAGAGAGAGAAACTGCACTGTATTTACACAGTGCACACATGTTTTAAAACTGACATAAGACAACGACTTTTTCTATCTGAATACTCATTTGTATCTAAAAGTCAATAAAATGTTGCAACAAACCCATTCAGTTAGACACAAAGTTTTACGCCTAGCAATCAATATAGGTAGGAAAATATCCTGTCCTGATCACAATCCCCCTCTCACTTTTTTTTCACTCTCTCTGTCTCTTCCTCTCTCTCTCTCTCTCTCTCTCTCTCTCTCTCAATCCCCCTCTCACCTTTTCCCTCTCTCGCTCTCTCCCTCTCTCTNCTCTCTCTCTCACTCTCTCTCTCACTCTCTGGCCTCATCCCATGAGAGTTTGTTACATAACTTGCACCCCCCTTCCCCTCTTAGCCTTCAACAACTTGTCAGCTGTGAAATATTCTCAGCCTCCGATAGGAGCGGGAGAGCTGCAGCATGGCCTGGTTCTTCTCTTTGTGCTCCCTTGCTTTGCGTCCCTTTCCTCTTCTGCCTGATTCCTTTCATCTCCGCAGCCAACAGGCCGATGCATTAATCAGGTCACTCTGTCAGCGTGACAATGCTCTGGTTTCCATCACCGATCGAGACCCCTCCGCCTCTTCTCGCCGCTGAGCTGGAGGGGGCATCAGGATGAGCGTGTAAGTGCGGCCCTGCAGGGTCCGACTCGGCCGCTTGTGTCGGCTTGGTGCTCTCGCAAACAAAGCATCTTTTAGAAGACGAAGTGAAAAGAAGCACCCTGTGGCACAATGATATGATGAGGAATTAATGCATTATTCATGCTCAATCTGAATTCCAATAATTATAGTCAAGGATCTCCAACCACATGCAGGATTAACTGCAACTTATTGTAAGAAACCACCATTTAGGAATTAAACTTCTATTATATACTATAGAAAAACAGAGAGAGTGAGAGAAAGTTTATGTGTGTCTGTGAGAGTTTGTGAGAAAGTGAGAGAGGGAGAGAGAGAGAGAGAGAGAGTGTGTGTGTGTGTGTCTGAGAGAGAGAGAAAGAAAGAAAGAAAGCTAACAGTAAGAGTAAGAGTGTGTGTAATAGAACTAGTAAAGAGAAAAAAAGAAACTGTGAGTCTGTGTGTGAGAGAAAGACAGTAAGATAGTAAAGACAGGGAGAAAAATAGTGTGTGAGAGAGTGAGACATTGTGTGTGTGAGACAAAAGATGGAAAAGTTAGTGCCTATGTTCAGTTACTGTCTATCTGAGTTGGTGTGAGTCAAGTGTGTGACCTACAGTCACACTGCAGAAGTGTGAAATACTGAGCCATGATTTTAATGTGGAGTGACATTCTTAAGCAGCTATTTTAATAACACAAACATTCATTATCAATTATGCGTCATTGTAAGGTTATTAATCTTAATTGGAGTATTTTGGAGTATGGTATCAATAGATCAAATTCGTTGGATTTTTTGTATGATAATTTTGTATGATAACAATTGACACAGCTTCAAGAGTAAAAAACTTTAAAAATCTAAGCCATAATCACATGAGTTGATGTTGTCATTATGACCACTAGGGACTGTATCAAAGTTGTACTTTGCACTTAACTGTCCAGTAAAGTTACACACACACAAACCCGAAGCAGTGGGCAGCCTTAAGCCGTGGTGTTGTAGGGGTCAGTGTCTTGTTCATACGGACCGGGATTTGAACCTGCAACACCTAGATGGCAGAGGGCACAACTGCCACACAGTCAATGTTTCAGTACTGTTTATATTTGTTAAAAAAACAGTAAAGATTGAAAATGTAACAAGATGTAACAAGAAGCAGCAACTTTTAATTAATTTAAACTGACAGAAAACTCATCATTCTAGCAATTGAAACGTTAAATAAATTAATAGTTGTTAAATAAAATTATAGTGTTAAAGCAAAGTAAATCCCAAAAGTGCTTCTTGATTCATTTCCTCTTATGTAATCATCCAATATGATTTAATGTGGGTCAGAAAAGAGCAGATTGACTGCTCTCGACATTGTGCATCATACTTTGCATTTTAAAAGTCCCTAACAAAAGCGAAGCACCTTCTCTTCAGGCTGACCCCACTCTGCAGTCGAATGCTAATGGTCAGGCTGAGAAGACTGCTAATGAGACGGGTTTGCTTCCCACTGCTACCCAATTCGGGAGGTTTATTCGGGCAAGTGACAGAATTAATGACCAGCACATTCCTGAAGGCAGGGTGCATGCCACTATAGAAAAGACTGGACAAGCTGGACAACACCAATATTCCCTTGAGTAGAAAATGCAGAGGATGCAGAATCGGTTCCAGTCTTGCTATACATATTTTTGTTCAACTGTGTCTTGAATGATCCGGATTGGGAAGTGTAGCTATCAACTTTGGTGTTAATTCCATTGTTACTTTTTTCTACATGGAAAACAAACTCTTTTTCTCTATTTGCATTTAGAGAAAATGTTTTGCTTCTAAAAAGTGCTTCTAAACTAAAAAGTGAAGAAAAAAAAGCCGGAGAAGTTTAACATTTGATCAATAGTGCAGAGATTATTTGCAAAACCTGGTTTGTATAAGTGTTTCTGGGAGTTGCTGTGTCTGTGAGAAGATTTGGATTAAAGGTTTCACTAAAACCAAAGTAAAAGCACATTGGGCATGATTCATGAGATCAACACTGACCTGAAAGACAAACGTCTCCCTCAGGGATGGAGAATGATTCCAGACCGACTTCTTTCAGGTGTTTCCATGTGGTTCGTGTTGATCCATTTCCCCTTTTCGGCATTAAATAAAGCTGCGGCGTAGAGTGTGAGAAATAGCTTGTTAGGTTGCCATACTCTGAATAGAAATTCTAATATTCAACAGATTCAGATTTCTTCAATAGCAAATTTGGAATGTTAATGTGCAGTAGAGATTGAAGCCTTCTAAATACTTTTTGCAGACACACCGCTGGACACAATCTAAGACTGTACTGTGACTTAATCAGCATAGGGGATGCTTACAATCCCATCATAATAGGTTTGATTAGCTGGTTTGATGCTTTAAATATAATTTTTTTAAATACAAAAATTTGAGAGTAGAGATGTTTTTTTTCAGGAGGAAGACTATGTCTCCTATTCCAGTAAAGGGAACCCTGAATGCTTGAGCATATCAAGGCATTTTGGACATATCAAATACTTTTTGGGAACAGTTTGGACTTGTCGTTTCCTCTTCCTACAAGACTAGGTCCATTCGGTCATGGATGACTCTAGTACGGATGACCTTGACTGGCGAGCACTAATACTGTCTTTAAAAATTCCTGCAAACACATTCTTAAATCTTGTTTGCAGGATTCAAATGTAAATGTCTAAATATCTGCAGAATGTGTCAAATTTTACGACCCATTGTTTAATGGTAGTGCGTTGGGGAATGTAAAAACTCATTACACCAAAACGCCAATGGGTAGCCAGTTGTGCTTGATCAAAATCTACAATGTTGACAGGCGTTCTTGCGTTTTCTGGGTTCTTAACATAGCAATATATTTTTCAGTCCACATTCACAAAAAAATCACTCCATTGATTAACCTGGTCATCAATCTCTTTATACTTTTTTTCCACATTTACGATGCAATTTTCCACATGATGCTTTAAAATCCAAATGGCATTATAAGTAATAACAAATGAATGCAGTGTAACAAAAATCTTAATATTTTTTTTCACATAGCAGACACTTTAATCTGAAGCGTACTTTAATCTTTAATCAATTGTACATTGAAACTTTCCCAAAAGAAAAACAAATGTCATTATAATATCTAACTGCTATGCAAAAATCTGACTGAAATCAAAGGTGTAAATCAGCCCTGCATGTTTCATAATATGCAAGACTATTATTGTGTACTCATTATTGAACTTGCCCTGGACCAAATGTTTCTAGTTTTGTTCCTTTGTGCAAAAAAGGCGACACTTGCACAAAAATTAAAAACTCTACTGAAACAACAAGAGAACAGGTGAACATTAACAATAATAGTGAAACTGGTGTCTAGATCAATCAAGCATGAAGTCATTTGAATTTGACGAATATGATAAAAAATGAAGAAATTGCTGTTTGAGAAGCCTTACTTGAAATAATCAAGTACTGTAGTTCTTATTTGTAAAGTTCTAACATCAATGGAACGCTTTGAACAGACCTGCACTCAGTGTTTACACGCAGTCTATATGAAGTTGCTCTAATTGAGGGATGTATTTTGGCTCATTGCTTCATTTGCTAATGAGACAGCAATTTTTAATTTAAACAGATCTTTGCCAAGGTTCTGGTCAGTGTCTGACCATTTACTAGAGTGAGCACTAAAGTGTTGGACTGCAGTTTTTCTCTCGGCTCACTGCATCCATCTTCATCATCATCATCATCATCATCATACTAAATGTTTATGGATCCTCCAGGTACAGCCAAGTACTTGTCCTCAGAGAACAAATTTATTCGTATCATATCAGTATCATATTTACAGGAGTTATTCCACACGTGTGATGACTGTTGACTAATATTCTTCCATGGCCAAATATGAGCAAATATTACACTTAACATGCCTGATAATTTGAAACCATACCATACTTTTGCATAAATGTAATAATTGGAACCAATCCTGCTGTGCCATCAGATTTTCATTCCTAGCGTGAAAAGGCATTGTGGAAGTTTGCAGTCCACGAGCACAAATATATTATCAAAACACATTTCATCAGTGTGGTTGAAATAAATACATAGGGGCTCTGAACAAAGTTCACGTACAGATTTGAGCTTGTGGCCTTGACTCTTTCTTTCCACGGGTCACAATTCTCTGGTGGGAAACTCATCAAAACATTGGTGAAATATGACTGTGTGCCGGGGTTATTAAAACTGTTATTATCATGGGTGATTGGGGTTTAACAGGACCTAACTGTCACTGTAATAACAGGGTGGTTCAGGTTTAGGATCTTTCTCCTGCGAGAATGACCAAAAGCAGTCATGAAACCCTTATGTGTGGTATGTCGATATTTCCTTGTTTGCATGACCAGCAATAACCACATCTCCCTGCATTCATGCGAGTTCCCATGCAAAAACACAGGGATGGGTTTGCTTGAAACCTCTGCCTATGTGAGGAATTATTTATGCATTAAATGCCCAATTAACTCTCACTTAGGTTCCATCAGCAAAGCGCTCAACTGCTGGTTAGTCGTTCTGCTATGACTGCTAAGACTGCTTCGTTATCCAAAGCAGCATTTCAATATTATAAGCCTATTGGTTCTACTAAAAGTCCTGTCAAAGAGGTCTTAAAAAGCAGATTTTCCAACCAAAGCCCCTGCTGCAGATCAACACAGCCAGAGTGGTCTGTACCAACAAACAAGGAGTCTGACCCATGAAATACGAGTATAAAAACAAAGCTTTCCCTTCACAAGTCGGCCCTTAGCCTGGTCTCTGCCCCCCGGCCCTGTCCTCCACTCCTTCATTAATCACCCCCACATGCAAAAACCTGCCTGGCTAGAGTGAATTGTGACTCTTACGGTCACTGAAGGGGTTGTGTATGTCCCAGAGCTACCCACAAGTCCTTGCTGTTCGTGGTGGCCTGTTTATTTGGCCCCTGTAATGGTCTCTGTCACAGGCGATTGACGAGAGGAGACTCTGATTTACTCCAGGTGGCTGTTTACTTATTGTCCGGCCTCTGGAGCTGCTCCGACCTCTAACCCCTGACTCTGAGGTTGACCCACAGCTTAATGAGTGAGAGGGTCAGTGTTTGTGCTCTTAGAGTAGGGTGGAATAGGGATTAACAGTGGCCTGTGTGGGAATGTGTTTGTCTATGGGATTGAGAAATGGTCTTGTGCAGAATCTCTCCCTCAACACTTGTTTTTGTGATTTTTCATCTGTTAATATGATCAGACTGATGTGCTGGTAATCTATTGTTCAGCTGACATAAGTAAAGCGTTCAAAGCAGGTCAAACGTGTTAGAACTGTAGCTGACTATTCTCATTGTCCAGCTAGGAAATGTTAAAATAGCATGTTAAAATAGAGCAGGACTGATTATTATCCCCTAAACAATATTTTAACGCTGCATTTTGTTTATTTGCTTGCACTGGTTTCGGTGCTTGATAAACCATTGACTGCTAGTTGAATGGGGGGTAGCTGTCATTCATTGGTTTCTCTAAATTGAAATTCCAGATTAATTGGCATGTTTTAAAATTTTAAAATTAAAAAACTGCTTTTCAGTTCATTATGAGTAGCTCTAGTAGTTTTATTTATTTGTTTTTTTATTAAGATCATAGATCTATATTTCACTTTATGCATTTTGCAGACGCTTTAATCCAGTGGCACTTGCTTTGAATTACAATAGAACGGTGAGACTTTCCCAATGCACAAAATGTAATTTCAATGCTTGACTGTTGTGCAAAATCCTAATAGTAATTTAGACTGTAAAAGTCTGTCATGCATGGAATATTTTGCAAGTTTGCATCATTCTTTGTACTCATCAGGTTTTGTGTTTATCCTGGAACAAATGTTTTAATACAAGACTAAACTTGCACTTTGTTAGTTGCACATACATTTTATTTACATGCACAGTGTAATACATCTGTATTTTATTATTATTTTTATTTTTCCAAATTATATTTCTTAAAGAAATTACACTAAATCTTCTCACACTGGAACAGTGAAACACTTATTTTCGAACTGAAGAAAAAGGAATGAAAAAGAGGATTATACAACACAATGACCTCAACAGTTGACATGTAAAGGTCAAAAGGGGAAGATGGGCACAAGGTCGAAGGTCAGTGGATTCAATGGATGCCAATACTGAAACAGGATTCCTGTTCACATTCAGAAAAACTTCTGCATGCTGGTAGCAAACCAGAACAAAGAATGAAGAGCGAAACATTCCGTCCTAACAGAAACTGATGTTCTGTGCATGTTTTCCAGTTCACATTGTAAGGGTGTGGAAGTCAAGTCAGGATTCAAACAGTGAAGTCATGGAAATAATTATAAAAATCTGTAATTATTATTATTTTTTTTTGTCTGCATTGAAGCCCCAGGGACCACGGGAGGGGGGACAAGTCTTTATTTAGAGGAAAGACTGCAATTGCAATGAAGTCATTCTTTTGACATCTGCACAGCGCTAACAGACAGAATCTGTCCGGGACTGAGGTTTTTCTGAATATGGATGTCCTTGTTTCCCATGGTGTAAAGTCCAAAAGGCCAAAGCTGCAGATTAAACCTTATTGGACACGAGTGGTGTGTTCACTTCCGGCTCACAAGTCAATGGAGAAAGCGACTGGAGAGGCTGGAGAGCCGAGGTGACAAATACGCAAGTCTTCAGGATCATATAATTGAGTCTTAAAAGTTGTTTGGACTTTAAACAGCTGTTTCTACACAAAAACAAAGTGAAGACTGTTCTGAATCAAATGAGATCATTTTTGTGGAAAAATAACCCAAAAAATCTACTTCATCTAAGAATAATCCAAATTGGATGCTGAGGTCATTTTTCATCCAGCAAGACTTCCGTCCTCTGCCCAGGAGAGCATGATCACGCATCACATGTTTATTCCGATTGGCATGCAGTGATCTACATGTGGTCCTTGTGTGCTACAAAAGATCCAATCATGTGGATTTCACAATTACAGCATCTGGGATTGTCATCTTATGAGAACATCGCTTGTATGTCGTACTGACACACAACTATTAATTGCAATGTACTAAATATCTTATGAAAAAGCCATCAGGGTGACATAATCAATACACACTACAGCGTAACCAGAACAAGGTGACGCATTCAACACTTGGTGTCACACAGAATCATTTTCCCATTTAGTGGCAAGCCCGAAGAACCCTGAAGAACTCCAGATGTAGCTTGTATCTTAATAATATATATGCGAAAGTTCACAGCAGGCCTACGGATTCCCATAATGTGTGGCTAATATATCTGTATAACTTTCACCGTGAGTCATACATTTAATATGTGGGGTTTTGATGTCCGCCAGGCTGAGCATTTAGATCCTAGATACTTCTTTCTTAAGTTTCCTGGGCTTTCGAGTGGCAGTTAAAGAAGTCTGAATAATACGACTTCAAACAATCTGGGGGAAAAATGTGAATCAACCGATGATTGTATTTTCATGAATGTCGAAAGAAGTAGGAACTCTCTGATCTCTTTCTTGCTGTATCCCTTCTTTAAGCTAATCCATCTAATTAAAATGTGTTGGCCTTCAGGGTGACAGAAAAACTGAGCCCCCCTACCCAATCTGTTCGCCCACCAGTTTCTCACACAGAACAGAGGAGGGATAGAGAATCCCTCTCTTTTTTCCACTCCACACTCGGTCTCAGAACAGAGAGGGAATTCATCAGATGGACTCTTATCAGCTGTACGTTTGAATGGAGCTCTTCAATGTGGCCGGAGCCAATGATACCCAATACGCTGTATCTTTACTCAGACACACAGACATTATTCTGTCATACATGTTCAATATAGAGCATCAGAAGCATCATGTGTTTTATCCAAAGCTGAATATAAACATATGGCATAAATAACAGAAGTCAAAAGGGAGGTCTATCAAACCAAGTTTGACCAATTCTCTCTTTTTGAAAATTTATCCATGATATGCCAACCATAGAAAAACAAAATACAGTCGACTGATAAGTACACATCCTGGGGACCGAACACAAACTTGCACTTAAGCGGAGATTGCACTAATCAGATGTGGCAACTTCCCTATCTTTTCAATAGGATTAAAAACGGGACCGAATACTAACGAATCTTGCACTTAGCAACTTGCACTTACGCGGAGTCAACTGTATAGGCAATCTTTGCTCTTGTACTACTTTCCAATTGACTTGGGTTCTGTTTTATTTTTTACAACTAAATCAGTTCCTGGTGGAAGTCTCACCGAGGATTTCTTTCCCATTGATTATTTGAAAAATCACAAGTGTACTTCTCGCATATTTAAATGTGAATGAACATTTGTGTTACATTTGATCTTTTTTTCGAAACTGAGCTTGACGTGCATTAAGTTACGTGGTCTGTAAACTCTCCTCCTCACACTATCAATCGCATAGGACGCTGCAACCGTGCTAGTAAACAACGTTCCTCTTACTCCTCAGCCTTTGATCAAAACCCCACCATCATGATTCTTTTCCAGTTGCGATGCCGCCTGACTGTCTATAAAAACAAAACCCCACTACAATGACATAACTCAAATTCCAGTAAAGCCCACCCCTCACCCCCTCCCCTTAAAAAACCTAAGGACAATTTTATTAGCCCGCAGAGAAAACTGTAAAACTAAACTGCAATCATTTGGTCCTCGCTACGAAGAAAACAGCAGCAGCTACCCACACCGCTGATTTTCAATGCAATTTCTCACAAGGCCGTATTTAGCGGGCAGAGAGGAGCTGATGTGAGTAGTTAGCCAGCTATGTGCTGGTCTGAGCTCACATTAAGGGAGGGGGATATTAGGTATCCTCTGTTATTAGTGGCAGGGACAAAATCCCTCTGTCTCAGCCCCTTTGAGTGTGTGGGGAGGGGATGCATTATGGGATATTAAAGCATAATGATGGGGCTGTGTTTGCTGGGCCATGGGAAAGTGGTTAGCACATATCACTGTGGCCCGCTAGCCCCAAGCCAGAACCGGGTCAGTCCACCACATGCAGTCATTAGGGTGCAGGGTAGTCGGGCGAGTGGTGGGGGGCGCTGAGATCTGGGGTCTCTTTTGATTTCAAACCACTTCAGTAGGCCAAACTATATCCCAACCTCTCTTTTCCCCTACCAACCAGTGCCAACCGACAGAGTCTGCGGTGTAGGAGGGATTGTTGTTGCCATCTCATTGGAGTATGTCAGGTCCAGGGCAGGAAGAAGACGAGGTCTCCCTCTCAACCACAGTACCAGGAAAACAACTGAAGATGAAGTGATTCAGCTAGCAAAAGACAATAATAAACACAAGCAGAATTAATTACAGATTATGAGATTCACACATGAAAGTATAATATATTGATCATGGTGGCACCATTCACATGGAGCTTTGGGTCTTGATGGGCTTTGAAAAAAGCTGAACTAAAAAGGACTTTTTGACAGAGTCTCTAAAAACTCTAAAAACAATTCTACTAACAACGCTTCATTTATTTCACCCTTGAGGCACTTTAATTGTTACACATGGCAGCATTGTTGCGTGTACACTGACATGTAAAGTTTTTTGTTTGTGTGTTGCACATTTTTAGTGTTGCAAACACCAAGCTCTGCAGATGATAAATACTTTGTTTCCGGTGCATAAGCATACAAAATGTTGAAAAAAAAGACTAAATGTTTATGAACAACCTTTGTACAATCCAAAATGGATTGTACAAACAACGGATATAGAGAGTGTAAATACAACAGAAGTCAATTAAACGAACGTGAAAAGGAATAATCCTGAAATGCACTTACAACACGAATTTTCCAAAAACAATACAAAACAGCAAGCAACTAAGTTGAGTTCACCATGTGGAATTCTAAATGTATTTTGTAATCTTGGTATTTGCATGTTTTCTAGTTTCCTTGTCCGTGTGGATTTCTACCAGGCCTCCAGTTTTCCATCATGTGTTGGAGAGATTTGGAGCATCAAAAATCCCAAAAGTGTGAAAGAGTGTGCACTTGTGATTGGTTAACCATCGACCCAGAAGGTGTGTCCTAATAAAAGGAAGACTTGTTCTGTAACCCAGAAATTAAAGAATTTTAAAATGATTCAAAAGTAAATTCGATGCCAAACAAGTAGTATAGTAATAGATTAGTATTTCAAGTATTTCAAGATTTGCATGTCATATACGAATGCTGAATGAATGGATTTCAGCTAAAAAATAGAGTTCCTTCAAATTCAATAAGATGAAATCGGCTTGATAGGAATAAAAGAGTAATTCAGTCATTGCCCACTGATGTGCTGTCTAAAAATGGCCCAATATGTTGCTGAAGAGACAAGGTCACTCTATTCCGAGCTTCTGTTTCACTGCATTCCTCTCAACAATTCATGCAGTCAAACACAGAGCTGACTTCCTCTTTAACAGAAGACCCCCGCTGTGTCGATATATACATGCTCAAAAGTGAATGTGTGGTGAGGCAACATTTGGTATGTGAGTTTGTGTTTAATATACATCCATATATTCAAGGCTTGAGCTGGATTAGTCATTCGGTGTCACAGTAGGTCATGCATCACAATGATTTTACTGTGGGCTTTATCAGAAGAGACTGACGGACCACATACGGCGTGGCTTTCCCCCAATAGTTGGAGGACAAAAAAAGTTTCTGATGTTATTTATGATAAGTGATTACTTATCTTTATGATTAAGGAATTACTTATGTCATCCACTGAAGAGACTGTAGGATAGTGTGCACAAAATTAGGAAAAAGCAAACATTTTTTTCATTGTGTTTCAGATCTGGAAAAGAAGTTCTTATTAAATGGGGACATTGATGATGTATTTCCATTAATATGTACATATCAAAAAGGCCTAAAATGTTCAAGGTTTAGGTTGTTTGTTGTTTTCCTTTCAAAATGTATTTTTTTTT